>JACEFZ010021459.1:85000-105000 GCA_014155875.1 Cepaea nemoralis
TGGTGAGGTTTTAAGAAACCTGTCTCTGCCTTGTCAAGATTTAAAAAAACCTATCTCTTATCTTGGCGAGGTTTAAGAGAAGCACCTATCTCTATCTTACTGAGGTTTAAGAAAACCACTTATCTCTATCTTGGTGAGGTTTAAGAAACCTATCTCTATATTGTCGAGGTTTAAGAAATATATCTATATCTTGTCGAGGTTTAAGAAATATATCTATATCTTGTCGAGGTTTAAGAAATATATCTATATCTTGTCGAGGTTTAAGAAATATATCTATATCTTGTCGAGGTTTAAGAAATATATCTATATCTTGTCGAGGTTTAAGAAATATATCTATATCTTGTCTAGGTTTAAGAAATATATCTATATCTTGTCGAGGTTTAAGAAAATCACCTATCTCTATCTTGGCGAGGTTTAAGAAATCTATAGCTATCTTGGCGAAGATCAAGAAAAGCTACTATCTCTATCTTGGGGAGGTTTAATGAAGCCGAGGGGACAAAAAGGGAACTCTTTCCGGTCATATGAGGAAAAGCACGGACCGCTGACTACGTTCGGGCCAAAGAGGAGAAAAAGAGTACAAAGAGAGAAGATCTCTTATCTCCCCCAACTCACAAGAAAAGGGAAAGGAATAAGGAAGAAGATTTCAGGAGTTTGGGGACAGGGAACTAAACTATTATTTATTTTCGACACCAGGCTATGAATCTCCCCCGATGGTGTTTCCACCTTGTCGTGGTGGGGGAGCTTGAGTTTCTCAATGACCCTGAGAGCTATGCCGGCGGTAGCGTAGCTACCAGCAGGGCCTCCCAAGCCGGACAGGTCAAAGGGTAGAGAACAGACAAAGAGAAACACCCTGGTCCTCCAGGTTGGGGGTTGAAGCGTGGGGTTAACATCCCCACCTTTGTAAAAACCTTTCTTTGTTACGAAACAAATACATGAGCCTCGATATCGGACTGACTTATCTGGACAACGACCTTGGAACGTTAAAGGACTTTTGAGATTTGGAACATGGAATGTACGGACACTATATCAAGCTGGAGCGGCCGAAGAACTAACCCGGGAGCTGGTTGAATATCAAATGGATATCACAGCAATTCAAGAAATAAGGTGGCCAGGAGAGGGTACTTTAGAGCAAAATGGAATGATTATAATATATGGAGGAAACACCCAAAATAAACATGAATTAGGAACAGGATTTGTCATCAAAAAAGAGTTATGGGGGAACATTTTAAACTTTAAAGCTTTTAATGACAGGATTAGTAAATTACGAATAAAAGGTAAATGGAAAAATATAACGATGATTAATGTACATGCACCTACTGAAGAGAAAGAAGATGATATTAAAGAAGACTTTTATAATGATCTGGAAGATGTCATAGAAGAAACCCCCAAACAGGACATCCTGATTGTGCTGGGAGACTTCAATGCAAAAATAGGTAGAGAGCAAACTAATAAAAAAGTGGCCGGTATGGAAAGCCTACATACAACTTCAAATGATAATGGATGGAGAGTCATCAACCTGGCAGAAGCCAAAGGACTGCAGATTAGCAGTACCAGACTACAAAGAAAGGATATACACAAACAAACTTGGAAATCATGTGACAAGAGAACCTATAATCAAATAGATCACATTTTAATTAACAACAGAAATGCATCAAACATACAGCAAGTCAGAAGTTATAGAGGAGCTGAGTGCCACAGTGACCATTTCCTCGTTGGAGCAAAATTTAAAATAAAACTTAAGAGAGCTTTCTATACTAAATTACAAAGATTACACCCAACATATAACAGAGAAAAACTACAAGACATTACAGTCAAAGAGAAATTTACAGATGAAATAAAATGTAAACTTGAAACTTTTCAAAACCCTTTGGAGGAAAGCGTTGACCAAACTTGGTTGAACATCAAGAATACAGTTCAATCTACCGCAGAAGAATGTCTCGGTGTGTCAACCACGCATAGAAAGAACAGATGGTTCAATCAAAAATGTGAAGAAGCAGTCACTAAGAAGAAGAATGCCAGACATGTATGGTTAAATGACATCAATAACATCCAAAAGGAAGAGCATTATAGAAATGAATGTAAAGAGGCTACAAAAATAGTCAGACAGCAGAAGCGAGAATATATGAGTAATATAATCAAAGATTTGGAAACTAATCACCAGAAAAATGAATCCAGAAAGTTTTTTAAAGTACTGAAGTCAATGAAACGAGGGCACCAACAAAACACATATGGTTTAAAAGACAAAAATGGGAATATGATAAATACCAATGAAGAAATGTGCAACACATGGAAAGAATATTTTATTGAATTACTAAATTGTGAAGCTCCAAGTAACATTTTCCCACAGGAAGAGGTTCTAACATGCGAACCACAAATTGAAGAACCTACATTTGAAGAAATCCTATATGTAATCACACGACTTAAAAACAATAAGGCAACTGGGACTGATGGAATTGCTGCTGAATTTATAAAGGCAGGTGGCCATGCATTACATCTAAAGCTATACGAACTAATAATAAAAATCTGGAGGACAGAAGAATTACCCCATGACTGGAAAGAGTCATTATTGATACCTATCTTTAAGAAAGGAGACAAGTTCCAATGTGGAAATTATAGAGGAATATCACTACTGTCCACAAGCTATAAGATACTATCCGCAGTATTACTAAATAGACTAAAACCATATTCAGAAGACATATTAGGTGACTACCAGGCGGGTTTTAGACAAAACAGATCAACAATAGATCAGATATTTATCTTACGACAAATAGCCGAGAAACATTGGGAATATAAAAGAGATCTCCATAACATTTTTGTGGATTTTAAAAAGGCTTATGATAGTGTCCATAGGAATAGTCTATGGAATGTTATGCAGGAATTTGGAATACCAAGGAAGTTAATTAACATGACCAAACTATGCATGGAAGATACTTATAATATAGTAACATATAAAGGCAGGAAATCAGACCCCTTCCAAATAACATCTGGCTTGAAACAGGGTGATGCACTATCGCCGCTACTCTTCAATCTGGCTCTAGAGAAAGTTGTAAGGAAGGTAAAGGAGGAATGTGATATTGGAGGAACATCCAGGCTGCTTGGTTATGCAGATGATATAGATATTATAGGGCAAAGTGAACAAAAGACATTAGAAATATTGACTCACTTAAAGGAAAAAGCCCAACAGATGGGGCTGGTTATCAACCAAGATAAGACAGAATATATGGTAATTTCAAGAGACGGAATGGCTAAAAACTCTGGCCACATACAAATAGATAATATGACCATTAAAAGAACGGAAACATACAAATACCTGGGTACAATCTTCAACTGCTCCAACATCATAAGGGAAGAAATACAAACTAGAATCAACTCTGGAAATAAGATATACTATGCACTACAACATCTACTAAAATCAAAGGCGCTATCTCGTAACACCAAAATCACAATATACAAAACACTGATCAGACCAGTTGTGCTGTATGGCTCTGAAACCTGGAGTACAACGAAAGGAGACGAAGCCTTGTTACAAACCTTTGAGAACAAAATTTTAAGACGCATCTTTGGACCCATTAGGGATACACAAAGTGGAGAGTGGAAAAGAAGAAGTAACAAAGACATTTATGATTTGTTTAAGTCCCCGCTAATCACTGGTATCATGAAGGCTAATAGACTACAATGGCTGGGGCATATAGAAAGAATGGAAGATAATAGGGAAACAAAACTCGCTTACACTCAGGAAATAAATGACCGTAGACCCCGAGGTAGACCAAGAAGGCGGTGGAGAGATAATATACATACAGACCTACAAGCACTTGGAATCAACGACTGGCAAGAGAAGGTCCACCAGAGAGACGAATGGAGACAGATTGTATTTGCAGCAAAGAACCTCAATGGCTCGGAATGCTGAAGAAGAAGAAGAAGAGAAGAAGAAGACCAGGCTATGAATTGTACCAAAAGGCTTAACAGCAACAGTGAATGCACAAACTAAACTTACACTGACTAAACAAACAAATCAAGAAAAACACAAAAACACCCTTTATTGATCAAACTCTACAGCTTCAGGGACAACTGATGTTCAAATAAACATTCTTCTTCTTCTTCTTCTTCTTCTTCTTCTTCTTCTTCTTCTTCTTCTTCTTCTTCTTCTTCTTCTTCTTCTTCTTCTTCTTCTTCTTCTTCTTCTTCTTCTTCTTCTTCTTCTTCTTCTTCTTCTTCTTCTTCAGCGTTCCGAGCCATTGAGGTTCTTTGCTGCAGATACAATCCGTCTCCATTCGTCTCTCTGGTTGACCTTCTCTTGCCAGTCGTTGATTCCAAGTGCTTGTAGGTCTGTATATATATTATCTCTCCACCGTCTTCTTGGTCTACCTCGGGGTCTACGGTCATTTATTTCCTGAGTGTAAGCTAGTTTTGTTTCCCTATTATCTTCCATTCTTTGTATACGCCCCAGCCATTGTAGTCTATTAGCCTTCATGATACCAGTGATTAGCGGGGACTTAAACAGATCATAAATGTCTTTGATACTTCTGCTTTTCCACTCTCCACTTTGTGTATCCCTAAGGGGTCCAAAGATGCGTCTTAAAACTTTAGATCCATTACATTAGATAATAAAATCAAACACCACATACATTAACAAACATTATATGCTACAAACATTAACAATGGGTGATTTCTAACAAGCCACCAGACCTCCGCCCTCTAGGTCAAGTCTATAACCAAGTACCATAACTGAATGCTTTAACACCTAAGCTGAGTAGAATGTGACAATTAACAAAAGCGAGACATCTTGACAAAAGATGTGACACTTTCGCAGAAAGAACTTTGACACAGGCAACAATAACACACCTTAACATTGAGAGACATTACCGCGCAAGCTTATCAGCATCGCACCAGCTGGTGACGAATAAAGCAAAGATTAACATGTGTAACTAGGACAGAGCTTCCCAAACCACGGCCCGCGGGCCACTTGTGGCCCGCCAGCTGTCATAAAGTGGCACGCGAGGCCTCGTTTCAGTCGAGATTTGAAGAGTTCACAATGGAGGAGGATAATGTTGCCTTCTTCATAAATCCGTTCGCATTTCCTGATGCCACACTCTGTCAATTACAGCAAAACCTTCAGCACGAAGTAATTGATTTGAAATGCAATTCTGCACTGAGATGTACATTTCTGGAGCTGCCTGCTTCACCTTCAGCTGATCATATGATTTCATTCTAGCGACTATTGCCTGCCGAACAATTTGAACACGTGCGTTCATTCGCCCAGAGATACATTTGTCGTTTTGGTTCAACTTACAGATGCGAGCAGTCATCTTCCGCAATGACGGTTATAAAAAAACAAAAACAAAAAAAGCAACGTTCCAGACTCACCGACAGTAACCTAGCTGCCCTTATGACTTTGGGCACGACAGATTTGTACCCAGACATTGATAAACTAGCATCTGAACCTAAGTAACTGGTTATGAAGAACAGTTTTGAAACTGATTAAAAATTTATTGTTAAATGAACTTTTCATTTTAAACCAAAAAGTGGCCCTAGTGTGGCACTGACATAGACTGCCTTTAAAGTTTTAGAATTTTGTTGACGAAAGTAAAGAAAGGCAAGAATGGTGTTGCAAGTTTTTTATAATTGTATAACGTTGTGGCCCGCTTAACTACCGAAAATAGTAGATATGGCACTCTGCTTGAACAGCTTGGGAACCACTGAACTAGGACATCACGAAGCAAAAAAAAAATATTCAGCAGAAGTTATCCTACCATGAAGACTTTGAATGTAAGCATCTAAGCGCTTGTTTCCCAGCCTATAAAAGTTAACACCGAGATTCTTACGTTTTCCATTAGACTCCATTCTCGACGCCATGTTGACGGTGTTCCCAAACAAACAGTATCGTGGCATTTTTTCTCCCACAATGCCTGCTACAACGGGCCCTGCGTGAACAGAAAACAACGTATACAATCTGCTGAACTCTAATTATGTCATGTCTCACACCAGGCGCGCGCGATTACACCCACAACCATATACATAAATAGCTATATCATCATCTTCATAATATCTTGTCCCTCTTGTACTTCGCGATATACAGGTAAATCATAAACAGCTGTGAAGTGCTCGTTTATGGGCTTCATGTATCGATATTCCCATGGACTCTGTTATTCTCTCTATCCATCGTTTACACGGTCGGTCCCTTCTTCTGGGTCAGTTTGGTCTGTACTACATACATATCCACCCATTATCCGATTTTTGGCCTGTCTGTCTGCCTGCATACTCGTACAATGTCAGTGTGTATTTAAATACTAGCTGACCCGGCCCGGCTTCGCCCAGACCCTGGTGGGGAACATCTCATTTAATTCATATAAGTAGTCATATAAGTTCTCGTTCCCGTTACCGACTGTCTGTCTGTCTGTCTGTCTGTCTGTCTGTCTGTCTGTCTGTCTGTCTGTCTGTCTGTCTGTCTGTCTGTCTTCTGTCTGTCTGTCTGACCCGGCCCGGCATCGCCCAACTCCTGGTGTGGAGCATCTCATTTAATTCATATAAGTAGTCATATAAGCTCCCGTTCCCGTTCCCGACTATCTATCTGTCTGTCTGTCTGTCTATATGTCTGTCTGTCTGTCTGTCTGATCCGGCCCGGCTTCGTCCAGCCCCTGATGGCGAGCATCTCATTTAATTCATATAAGTAGTCATATAAGTTCCCGTCTGTCTGTCTGTCTATCTGTCTGTCTGTATGTTTGTCTGTCTGTCCGTCCCTCCCTCTCTGTCTGTCTGTCTGTCTGTCTGTCTGCCTGTCTGTCTAATCATTTATTGGTTGCAGTTAGAACAACCTTAGATAAACGAAGACCAACTTACAAAAAGCATTAGAAAGAGCACTTGAAAGGTCTTTACATCTTCCCCAACAATTAACTTGGGTAAATGGAGCAGCGGCAGCAGCATCAGCAGAAGAAGGAAAAGGAGGAGGAGGAGCTGGGAGGAGGAAGAGGGAGGTGGAGGAGGGAGGAGTTAGGAGGGAGGAAGAGATAGGCGGAGAGAGGAGGAGGGGGAGGAGGAAGGAGGAGTAGGAGTAGGGAGGAATAGGAGGGAGGAGGAGGGATTAGGAGGAGGAGAGAGGAGGTAGGAGAAGGGAGGAGGAGGGAGGAGGAAGGAGGAGGCAGGAGGAGGAGGCAGGAGGAGGAGGCAGGAGGAGCGAGGAGGAGGAGGAGGGTATAATAATAATATAATAATAAGTCTTTATTTTCAAAGGGTTAAGAATTGGGCACGCAGGCCCGTCTGACATTCTGCCCTTCTTCTCTATTTCCTCTCATACATTCTTTCATTCAACATCACTTATGAAGCAACTTTTGACAACAAAAGAACATTAAAACGCATGAAAAATAATCAATAACAAATGACTCACTGAGGCAGTGTTTAACATGGGCATTATAAATACCTAAGGAGGGTGTAACGTGCCATACATAAGGGAATGTCTTTTGGCTCGTTGTCGTTTGAGATAAGTTACCATTATTGTCTTTTTTGTGTTATTTGTTATGGGGGCATGTAGTCTGTACTAAGGTAGTGTTCAAACAGGTTGCGAATGTATGAATCATGATTGGTGGTGTCTTTGATTTCTTGTGGAAGATTGTTCCACAACTGAGCGGCAGAGTATACTAAGCTTGTTTTATATAAGTCTATCCTAGGTTTAGGGACATGAAGTATATTTAGTCGTTCGCTATGTCTAGCGTTATATTTAAACAATGGCCAAAGGTAGCTTGGAGCATTTTGAAATAGGATTTTGTGAATTAGTTTGGTCTTATTAAAAAGCAGGCGCTTGTGGAGTGGCAGTAACCGGAGACGTTTATATAAGTTAGAATTGTCGGTAAGCTTTTCACCATTAATTAAACGCACTGCCCTTTTCTGGAGTGAATATAGGCGTTCTGTTATTGATTTGGAGCATCCATCCCAGACTGTGGAGCAGTAATCAATATGTGTTTGTATATGAGAAGTATAGAATATCTTTCTTGTGTTTTCGTCAAGGAAATTTTTAATTTTGGCAAGTTGGTATACTTTTTTGGCTATTTTTTTAACTAGAGCATGAACATGTGAGTTAAAAGTTAGATGTTGATCTATGATAACACCTAGTGTCTTGTGCTCGGTGACACTTTCTACAGGCGTGCTGCCAATGTGCAGCTGAAGAGTTCTCTGCGAGTTTAGAGTGTGAAGTCTTTGCCTGGTTCCTATTAACATAGACTTTGTTTTAGTAATGTTAATTTGCATGCGGTTTGCATGACTCCAGTTAACTACACTATTTATTTCCTGTTGCAAGGATAATTCTAGCACATTACGATCAACAGCGTTCGTATATACTGTGCAGTCATCAGCAAATAGATCGCAGGACGACGACAGATTTAATGGAAGATCATTTATATAAATGGCAAATAATAGAGGGCCAAGAATAGACCCCTGAGGTACTCCAATATTAATGGTAATGGCTTGAGATAAAACTTTATTGTGTGATACTACTTGCTTTCTGTCTAATAGAGGAGGAAGAGGGAGGGGGAGGAGGAGGGAGGAGGAAGGAGAAGGAGGGAGGAGAAGAACGCAGGGGGAGGAGGAGGAGGGAGATGGAGGAGGAGGGAGGAGGAGGAGAGAGGAGGAGGGAGGAGGCGGAGGGAGGAGGTGGAGGGAGGAGGCGGAGGGAGGAGGAAGGAGGAGGAAGAGGGAGAAGGATGAGGGAGGAGAAGGAGGGGAAGGATGAGGAGGGAGGAGGAGGAAGAGGGATGAGGAGGAGGAGGAGGGAGGTGGAGAGAGGAGGAGGTAGGAGGAGGTAGGAGGAGGAGGAGGGATGAGGGGGAGGACGTAGGAGGAGGAGGAGGGAGGAGGAGGGAGTAGGAGGAGAGAGGAGGAGAATGGAGGAGGAAGGAAGAGGAGTGATTAGGAGGAGGGAGGAGGAAGAGGGAGAAGGAGGACGGAGAAGGAGGAGGAGGGAGGAGGAGGAGGGAGGAGGAGGAGGTAGGAGGAAGAGGAAGAGGGAGGAGGAGGGATGTGGAGGGAGGAGGAGGGAGGAGGTAGAGGTAGGAGGAGGGAAGAGGAGAGAGGATGAGGAGGGAGGAGGAGAAGGGAGGAGGAGAGGGAGGAGGAGGGGGAGGAGGTAGGAGGGGGAGGGAGGAGAAGGGGAAGGAGGGATAAGGGGGAGGACGTAGAATTAGAAGGAGGGAGGAGGAGGGATTGGGAGGAGAGAGGAGGAGCAGGGAGGAGGAAGGAAGGGGAGTGATTAGGAGGAGGGAGGAGGGCGAGGAGGTAGGAGGAAGAGGGAGGAGGAGGGAGGAAGGAGGAGGAGGAGAAAGAGGGAGATGAGTTACAATGTTATGCATTGTGCATTATTTTTATGAAAAATTTGAAAATGCCTTACAGATTGTATCATTATTTATTATAACTCATATGCCGGTACATAACTATGGACAAAGAGTTTATAAATCTTTGAAAACGATGCCACAATATGACTATAAGTTATACAGAAAAGTTATGCCCCTTGAAATAACTTTTACAGAGTTAAGTCCCCTGAGATATATTAAATTATAATGAAAAGTGAAAAATGAAATAATATTGGGTAAGCAGCCGATTTAACCATTTCCACACTAAAACCACACTAAAAAAATATGACAGTGGGCTGCACTGGAATGAAAGGAAGACGTGTAGAAAATTTCATCTCAATCGGATGGGCCGTTCGCGAGCGCACAAAGGACATACGGACATACAGACAGACAGACAGACAGACAGACAGACAGACAGACAGACAGACAGACGGAGATCGCAATTTATATATAAGATACGCATGCGCACAAAAATACCCCCGCCCATACACGCACGCACGCACGCACACACACACACACACACACACACACACACACACACACACATTGATATGGGTGTCTAAATAATAAATACAAATGGTGTATTGCATAAATTGCGCGCGCGCACACACACACACACACACACACCACACACACACTCACTCTCTCTCTCTCTCTCTCTCTCTCTCTCTCTCTCTCTCTCCCTACGGGTGCAACTGAACTGAAGTAATGGCAGAAGCAAGTCTTAGTTTTGAGAAAAGGATCTTCATGTAATGCTCGAAGTGAGTGGGAAAACATAGCTGCAGCGCAAACAAAGTTTAGAAGGGACACCCACGATAACCCAGATGCTGGCAATTTCATCTGTTCTCGTTATCTGCAATACCTGGAACAGACAGGTTCTTCGGTAGGAACATCTGCGACACCTGAACGCATTCTACGGCTTGCTCTCAATAGCTTAGATAATGAATGTTTTGCATATCCTTTACAGGACATCGCTGTCAACATGAGCATCTTTCAGCTGATTGTTGATTTCTTGGCAAGATTACGCTCAGTAATTTGCCATTGCTTTCTGAGCGGCCAGCTCATTTATCCCGCAAGTCCCCAGCGCGGGTAGAACCGCTTCCAATTCTCGCGCGCTGCGAGACCCTGCGTGGATAAACGGGATTACGGAGAAAGTCGTGTAACCCCTCGGCCAGAGAGACCGGCAGCTTGGATAACAACACTGAAATATATTTTCATTTAACACATGTTTCATGTACATGTTGTCAGGTCTTAGTCAGATATGACAGAGCCACCGTATGACAGTAGACGGTACTGCCTGCCTTCTGTGAGCACCGAATGTTAGGCGGCGCTGACCAAACCCGACACACCACATTGTGCCAACGGATTCGGCCAGAGGAGCGCAAGTGGAGGGAGTGGGAGGGAGGCCTTACCTTAGTGCGAGGAAATGTAAACTAAAGACTAAATGTCATGGCAGGGCAGACCAGGTTCTAAGTCTTGGTCGGCAACTGGTCTACGATGGAAGCTCCGATAGGCGGACAGTTAGAATATTGCTTTGCTGATTTGGCAGCTTCTGCAGCTTGTCTTGTTCCAGACGTATTGGTGTTACCTTTCCTCTGAAGTAAACTAGACAGGTTGAGAGAGGGATCATGCTGCATGGACAACACATGGTCTCTAAATTCAGCCCAGGCTCTGTGTTATGGAGAGGTAGTATAACTCCATTTTGCAAACTACCGCCTGTCAAGATGACCATGTGCCAGTTAGTCAATTCTAATAAATCAATGGGCCCACACATCGTTCGGGGTAATAACCTGCGTGTATATGCGTGTGTATGTATATATGTGTGTATGTGCGTGTGTTCGTGTAATTGTGCATGTCGCTGGCGTACATGTGTAAGTTAAGACCCCCGAGTATAAACATGGTGACAGTATAAATGAAAAAAAATGAAAAATATAACCCTCAGAAATGTCTCTATCGAACAAGTACAATACAATGCCTAACATGAGTACACAGATACAAATGTACAAACCAGAATTGAGCCCAATGCGCAGTCGGAGATGTTCTTCTGTTCTCTGCCCGTGTTCATCCACGTATGGGGCCTTCACTTGAACACTGGTACTGAGCAGATGCAATGCCATGTGCGCCAACTCCTTGGCGTGGTCAGAGATAGGCTCTGGGATACCGGCCGCCACCATGTAGGCGTCACCGATGGTCTCAACCTGATACGTGGAAAATGTTTGAAGACAATCAAGTCTCATAGTCCTTATTGAATTGTATAATATTCTTGGCGTCTGCTAGTTAGTAAGATAGTTAGTTAGCTACATAGTCAGTTACTTACTTACTTTGCAGTTTCAGGTCTTAGTTAAACATGACTGAGCTACCGTATGACGGTACTACCCGCTTTTTGTTAGCGCTGAATGTTTGACGGATTTTACCAAACCCGATACTCCAATTGTGCCATTGGCTTCGGACGGAGGAGCGCAATTTGGAGGGTACAAGACTTATCCTGGTGAGAGGAAATGCAACCTAAACACTAAATGCCATGGCAGGGCAGATCAGGCCTCACGCCTTGGTTGGCACCTGGTCTAGGATCGAAGCTTCGACAGGCGGGCAGTTAGAGCATTGATTTGCTGATCCGGCAGCTTCTGCAGCTTGTCTGGTTCCAGATATATTGGTGTTACCATTTCTCTGGAAAAACTAGGCAGACCGAGAGAGGGATCATACAGCATGGGCAAGACATGGTCTCTACAATTCCGCCCAGGCTTTGTACTATTTTTGAATCGCAGTATAACAAACTATCGTCAGTCAAGACGGCAAGGTACCAGTACTGACTTTGTCAGTCAACAGATCTTTCTAATTGCACATCGAACTATTAGCCCACTAGTGCTCAGATTCCTTTTTCACTGTCTCCCTCAGCGTGTAGTGACTGACAACACCATTTTTGTTGGCTGACAATTCTTCTTTGGTTCACCGCATGGCGCTCTTGTCCAGCGTCAGCTCGTTTGACTTGATGCTTTGGGAGTCTGGCCAAGGTAGCAGAATCATCACTTTCCGTTGAGTTATATATTCACCCCCCCTCCCCCCGAAGACGTTCAAGCTGTCAGCTAAGTCCATTACTCCTCCACTTCCCACAGCAGCCAAGCCCGCAAGCCTATCTGCTCGCTCGTTTCCTCCTACACCTCCTGGCACATAAATAAAGCATCACATTGTTGGGTCATCACATCACACTAGCGACCGCTCTCGGTGGAATCCCCGCTCAACTAATTAGATTTTAAAATATGGCCCAGGACACTTATTCTTAAATCAAGTGTACCTTTGCTCTCGCGAGTTAACAAATGGCAGTCTGGATTGGAATGAGTGATGTAAACATGTACAAGTTCCTTTGTAAAATGCTGAGAATGTTGGAGGAATGAGCTGGTGCTTTGATAAGTAGCCTCTCACATTAGTCAGTGTAGCGTGATGGAACAGAATCCCCATTCCCAGTCCGACACATTTCATAAAGATACTTTAAGTCTTAACGGGGACCATCCCAAATAGAAGGGCTATTATTAGATCGTATGTTCTAGAACGAGTTGGGGGAGGGCAGAGGTATGCGTTTGGTTTTGATTGGCTAATCAGTAATGAGCCCACGCTATTCCTGGGCCATATTTTAAAATCTAATTAGTTGAGCGGGGATTCCACCGAGAGCGGTCGCTAGTGTGATGTGATGACCCAACAATGCCCTTAAAGATTCAATAATATATTGTTCTCTGGACAACAGGTACCACTTTAAAACATACTTTAATGTTGTAGTTGTGCCTAGTGAACGAATGAGAAGAATGTATGAGTATTTTATGAATAAAATGTGAAAAGTGAAAACCAGAACTTCTGTGCGCCAGAATTCTGAATACTGCTTCTTCAACCTTGACATGTCTTTCACACTGTATACTCCAAGTGCATATCAATCCCTTGTTGTGACTGGTTGCGTATGCTTGATGAATGTATAGCGCACTCAGGCAAATTCGCAAACCCAAACCCCTTGTGCATTCTTCATGCCTAGGATGACTTATTCTTAAATCAAGTGTACCTTTGCTCTCGCGAGTTAACAAATGGCAGTCTGGATTGGAATGAGTGATGTAAACATGTACAAGTTCCTTTGTAAAATGCTGAGAATGTTGGAGGAATGAGCTGGTGCTTTGATAAGTAGCCTCTCACATTAGTAGAAAGAAAGATGCTTCAAATATCCATATGTAAACAGGACGGTGATGGCACGCCAGAATTGCTGCCTGGTGGCTACATTATGCTCAGGAGAATTAATACCATTTCTCCCTGAAGTATTACACTGTTACCTCTACTGTTGGATGGTTCATATAAACTAGTTCCTAAGAGAACCATAGGTGTGTGAACCTGTGTCTTAGTTGGCTGAATATAATGTATGGCTCATGCAAATCTACAAGGACTAAACATGTTTTTCCCATATGTGCTTGGTGCATATGTGAACAATTGTGTATGCAATTGAACTTCTGTTACCTACTGTAGTAGACATGAAAATTACTCAGTGGGGAAAGAGCACGTGATGATGATAAAGATGATGTACCTGTGAGTCAGGTCTGTCTGAGAAAAGGGGTGAGGTCTGGCATTGCTGTGTGAATATGGAATAGGACATTCATGCACCAACATCACAGCCATAGGAATGGGTGTCTGGTCTGCTAATTTGGTAAATGCCATTAGTTAATACATAATGCAGATTGCAGTTGTAAATGCCTATTTTCCATTTCCCTTCACAATGCCTGTCCCATGTTGCTATGTCACAATGATTGCTGTACTGTGTCTGGTCCTCCCTGTGCCCAGGTCTACTGTGGTTCAAACATGGTGGAACTTAGACCACATAAATGCTTGTAATTGTGTTAAGCTACCCTGTCTCAGCATATGGTCTTGTGATTACCACAGATAAGGGTGAATTGAACACATATCACCCACAGTACATCACAGTGAAATTCACATCATCATCAAACTAGGAGAGGTGTGTTGGGACCACACCCACCCTTTTCCTCCCCATCCACAATCTGTGTCTGTTGATGTATAATAACATTATCTTTTAACATATGTAAAGAGATGTTGTGCCATTTTATATATCGACAGAGAACAGTATGGTGGAGAGGCATCCATATATCATCTGGGACAACTAAACAGAGGTCCTAGATCCAGAAGTGACTCCCTATCAAAAGGCAGGAGAATCTAAGAAGAATTTTCTCTCAGCTCTTTAACAGCTGAATGCACAAATGGGAGAATAACACAATCTGAAGCACTACCAATGTGGTGAACTGGACAGTGATCTTTGAGTCAATCAAATGTCATCTGAGAACTAAAAACAACAAGTCTATGGTGGTGAACCTCATTCAGGACGTCTGGTGAAATGACTGGGACAATGGATTGTTTGGCTAGGACTTATCTTAGCTAATCTCCAGCCTGGTGCTCACACAGTGTTTTCAGAATGAAGACTTGTATGTAAAGTACGTGAGATAGACTGAGGAGAAGGAAGAAGACTGGGACATATTTGTATCTTAGATCTTCCTCTACAGGAAAAGGAGAGCAAAGTCCTAAGTCTCAACTTCATAAACAGTCAACTCACCAGTGAAAGACAAGGCTGTAGCTTTTCTTCAAACTGTGACAGTAGGGGATAATTAGTCAGACTTGGAAAATCATCATGGGGAGAACTGCAACCTGAGCTGTCCAACACCATCATAGGTGCTAAAAGGATTAAACAGACCAGTGGAGCAGAAGGTCCCTATGCTTGCCCCAGGTTATGGCTTACCTGGGTTTTCCCTCATTAACAGTGGAAGAAGAGATAAAAGTCAATGGTGTAGTGGTAATTAGAGAGGAGAGGTGGAGGAAAGTTTATTATTGGGTGGTGGAGTAATGGGGAGGTGTTGTATCTTGTTTATCAACCTGCATGTGTGACATATTTTATGCATTTTCTATGCAATAATTGAAGTGTTGACATGACAGGAGATGAGACAATGGTCATCACTCGACTCACCATCAACTCAATAAATTGTGTATTCAATGAATCAGTGTTTGAAGTACATGTCCCCAGTGAATTTCTTGTACAGTGCTGTCAAGTATTGTAACTGGTGTCTGTCTTAAGTGCTGTGGTTGATTATACATATTGTGAAAAGTCCTGTATAGATGTTGTCAAGTATCACATGGTGTCTATCTTGTACAATTGGGGTGTAAACAATTCCTTGTGAATGTATGTCCCACTTTTGTCAAGAAACTGTCATGTAGATGTCTTGTCCAACAGATGTAAGGTACAGTTATTGTTGAAGTTTGTTTGTCTACAACATTTGAGTCCTAAAGTCCTGAGGACTAACAAAACTGATATAGGTCATACTGACAAAATAAAATAGAAAAGATCTATGGGACGGACGAACAGCACACTGTCAACAGTATAATGAGTGAGAGGGATCCTCAGTTGTACAGGCGCTAATAGTTGTTCAGATCTTCTCTGGCCTTGGGTGAACTATTTTACTTCTTTTATAAATTTCTGTGTAGATACATAGTGGTCTCACAGTGGGGGTTTGAGCCAAAGAAAAAAGGTTCTCCAAAAAGGCTATTGCGGGAATGATTAGCTCATTTGAGTGACGTCTAGACAAAACGTGCTAAATCACATCCTTTATCTTGTTATTTATTATTCAAGATATATCTCCAGAGAACACTACTAACTAGGTCCTCTGGCAACTCAATCAAACATGTCACAGTCAGTCTGGACCTCCTCAGAGACAAGCCTTTACCTTCTGGTACAGACCAGCTCGATCTTCCTTACATACCAACGGAGTCGCCGAGAAAACAAGCTTAGGTGAATGTTTGTGTCTCTAACTCACCCACTGCCTTTGTTACTGCCATACGTTCCATAGTTGAACTATTCATGGTCACGACAAAGGCTCCGTTAGCTTCCTAACAGTTCTTCCTCAAATCCGGGCCGTGAAAGCCCATGAGCTCCACACATATCCGACGTGCCTTTATCGAGAGCTGGGATACAGAGTGACTAGCTAACCAGGTACTCATCCCTCTGTGTACACGATAACATTTCGGAATTACACCAACCGTAAATACTTTCCTTTGCCTTAATGATTAAGAGCCTGCCTGGCACCTTGCCGTCTTGATAGACGGTAGTTTGTAAAATGGAGTTATACCCCTCTAGTTTACTCCAGAGGAAAGGTAACACCGATACGCCTGGAACTATACAAGCTGCAGAAGCTGCCGGATCAGCAAAGCAATGCAATAACTGTCCGCCTGTCAGAGCTTCCATCCTTAACTGGTTGCCGACCAAGGCTTAGGGCCTGGTCTGCGCTGCCTTGACAATTAGTCTTTAGGTTGCATGTCCTCACACTAGGGTAACATTCGTTCATTAGATAACATAGAGCAGGCCGTGGACAGTGTAATATAGTGCTACTATCTGTCCTTCTGTCTACCCATATGTCTGTCTGTCTATATAAGTGGTTAGTGCACTTCTCTGCCATGGTGAAGAAATCACACTGCCTACCCTGCGTTCCAAACATTGTGGGTTCAATTCCGGGCTACGTGGAAAGGAAAGGAACTGAAATCCTTATCTCATATATCGTGATATGTAAATTGCTAATAATTCACACCTCAAACAGTAATATCTTCACTAGTTGTAGTATAACTATCTCATGTGTGGATGTGGTAGTGAAGGGGGCCATAAGACTGACATGTTCCAAGATTAAGTTCACAGATAGTCCACCGAGCGGTTACCTTCATGCTGGAATTATAGGCACATAATGTGGACACTTCATCGGGCTAAATATTCCTGCTATATTCATGTACCCAGATATAAGATCAGCATCACCATGTGCCATGCCGATAAGCGTGGGTCGTCATTTTTCGCCATCTTACACTATCACTAGAGTCGCGGACCAGCTCTCGAAAATGCCATGTGGTCAAGCCAACCGGATATTTACTTCTCTGCCCTCCTATTGCTATTTTCCCCTCAATCTTGCCAGTTGTTACCAAGTTCTCTAGTTTATTTCTTCTCATAACGTGCCCAAACAATTCTGACTGTCTTCGTCATTGTCCACTCTTCACATCCATACGAGAATATAGGTTCTATGTAGCTTTTCAACGCTTATTTTCTTGTTGCGATTGACATTTATTTTATTGATTAGTATAACTCTGGTGATCGAGTGAAATAGCGAGTCATGACCGCCCAAGCTTTCCGGCATGGCACATGATTGATTGATTGACGATAACTCATCGACAACACTGCAGTCTTTAACGATCAGACAAGGTGAATTACTCAGTAATGTATCAATTAAGTTAAAGTTAGTTGTCATAAAAGCACAAAATATATGTGGGAAGCTTGACAGATAAAAAAAATAAAAACGCACAGATAGAGATGAACGTTTCAGTCAAGATTTTATTAACGGAACAACAAAAGAAATGCTCCCGGTATGTCTCATTTATATGTGATAGCTTTTTCTTTTCAAACGATTAAACTTTGACTTCTCGTTCAGAAAGCAATGGCACACTACTGAACTTAAAATTGTCCAGTAAATCAACAGGAAATTGATCGACACGTCCCACAAAGAATATGCGACATTTTCTTTAAAGGCAAGCCGGACATCCGGCCCGGCCATTTAGCAATAAGATGTAATCTCTCCCTGGCCACTTTACCTTGTAGACTCTATAGCTGTTTAAAGCGTCATCAAATCTTGTGTAGAGGTTGTTCAGAAAGCCCAGAACCTGGGGATGGAAATCGAAACCATAAGTGACTGTCTTTCCCCCCATCATAATGTTATTCTTGAACAGGGGCTTGATCACAAGGCATAAGTCGTGGAAACACTGCAAACTGGGCATTCATAGAATAGCGCGCGCGCACACACACACATACACACACACACATATACACACAAAGAGACCAATACATACATATATAATACAATACATGTTAAATATAAATATACACATATGGATGGATGGATGGATGGATGGATAGATAGATAGATAGATAGATAGATAAATAGATAGATAGATAGATAGATAGATAGATAGATAGATAGATAGATAGATAGATAGATAGATAGATAGATAGATAGATAGATAGATAGATAGAACCATAGCAGGAAATCGCTTCCGGACAATTAGATTTAGATAGTTTATTAGTGAGGAAGGCTGATTGGTAGATAGATTGGTAGATCGGCAGGTAGGTAGACAGGTAGATCGTTAGGTAAATAGGTAGGTAGATATGTAGATAAGTAGATCGTTAGGTTGATAGGCAGATGGGTAGGTAGATATGTAGATCGATAGATAGATAGGCAGGTAAGATAGGTAGATCGATAGATAGATAGGCAGGTAGGCAAACCTTGAAAGGCCAGGTAACCCTACCTCCCTCGGTGAACACCTGCTGCAGATGTTTGTAAAGCCCACGATATCACTGAAGAAAATGGACACGTTGGAAAAAGACTCTGCTTCGACTTTTCTCCCAGAAACCAGGGCTCGAACGTATTTCCTGCACAACGCAAACAACGGTGGTCATATCATATTCAAAGAGCATGTTCTCAGCCGTAGAGATGTGCCTGTTTTTAAGTAAGCAAGTAAACAAAGATCAGAAAATGACCTCATAACAAAGGAAAACTGGGACATTCGGCAGCCCGCTTATAACGCTAGGCCTATTGTTTTATAGACCAATCGCCACTCGTGGTCAATATAATGCCTGCCGATTTTTCTTCCCAAGATACTTTCTGGTGCTCATTTTCTGCTGAGGCCACCTGGGAGCCCAGGAGGAAGTGCCTCCTGGATGCAATTTCCAAACCACTCTCCGGATCGGCAGACAAGCGTATATACATAGAAGTGATAAGTGATAATAAAATATACATATAGGAATGGTATTCAAATATACATATAGAGATGGTAATCAAATATACATATAGAGATGATAATCAAAGATACATATATGAATAGTAGTCAAATATACATATAGGAGTGGTAATCATATAGAGATATAGTGATAGTAATCAAATATACATATAGGTAGTGGTAATAAAATATACATATATGAATAGTAGTGAAATATACATATAGGAATGGTAATCAAATATACGTATATAGTGGCAATCAAATATACTACATAGAGTGGTAGTCAAATATACATATAAGAATGGTAATCAAATATACATACAGGAATGATAATTAAATATACATATAGGAATGGTCATCACATATACATATAAGAGTTAGTTTAAAACAAGTGAATTACATTTCTTTTACAGGACGTCGCAGTCAACACCAGCATTTTTTGCTGTTGTGATCTCTTGGCAAGTTTACGTTCAGTAGTTTGCCATTGCTTTCTATACGACCGACACCCATACCATGTCGTAAAAAAACAAACGCAAAGCGGTATGCTGCCAAATCGCGCGCAATTTTGTTTAGACTCGGGTATACGGGATCACGAATTTCTTCTGCAACCCCATCGCCATGAAGCTGGCACATATACGAGTGGTAATCAAGAATACACGTGGCAATGGTAATCAAACATACATACAGGAGTGGTAATGAAATATGCAAAAATGAACTTAAAATATCTTGCAATGAAAAAAATGCTGAAGCATCATAATAATATAGAACAATATGCACTGGTGTACTGGAGGGGAGGAGGGTGGGGGGGGGTGGGGGGGGGGGGGGGGGGGG
>JACEFZ010021459.1:115000-170000 GCA_014155875.1 Cepaea nemoralis
CTCTGAGAGTTCATATTTTCAGACTGTGGAATGTTCCAGGACATATTGCTAGAACCAATGATGCCTTGGCTGATCATATCATCAGAATATTTCGGAATTTCCAAGCCGCTTCTGAGATACAAAGAAACAGAAGAAAATGAACAACAAAAGAGTACGAGAAACTAATACTGTGGTAGATTACAGTAATAACAAGGCAAAATCTATCGTAGGCTTGTGACGTGTTGGATATTCATATATGTTAAACCAGTATTACTATATGATAAGAAACATGATAAATAACCCCCCCCCCCCTCCCCACACACAACAATTAGTTGCATACCCTTTACATGACGTCGCAGTCAACGCTAAAGGGGCGACGACAAGTCCCTGGCGCCGAAGAAGCAGCCTGTTCTAGATATGTAGGCATCTGCATACATGCGCAGATACATGCATATCGAAACTTGAGTAACACTACAGTCCATCCTAGGAATATAAAGGTGCTGCAGACGGAGGCACCCAGCCAGGAGAAGCACGACAACAATCAGAACGCCACGCAAAACGCTATGCAAAATGTCTATTACTACAAAAGACAATGGAATTCATATAAGAGGCAACATTGCAGATAAAGGCAAATTTCAAACCAACGTAAGCTGAACAAAATGATATTTCAGAATCTCTAATGCAAAGTTTATGCCGGTCTCTCTGGCTGTGGGGTTACAACACTTTCTCTCTGTAATCCCGTTTATCACGCAGAGTCTCGCAGCGGAGCGAGAGCTGAGGTGGTTCGACCCCCGCTCGTGACTTGCGGGATACTGAGCCGGCCGCTCAGAAAGCAATGGCAAACTACTGGGCGTAATCTTGCCAAGAGATCAACAGACAGCTGAAAGATGCTGCTGTTGACAGCTAAGTCCTGTAAAAGGATACGCAAAAAAAAAAAAATGCAAAGTTTAGGCAGAGAAACAGATTCCAGCGAATAAAGAGGTGAAGGAAAGACGCTAGTGGAGGACAAAAAACATATTTAGAAAACATGAAAATAATATAACTAGAAAATCCTTTCGCTGGAACCGACAAGGCAAACGAAACAGAGGGAAACGTAAATATATAAATACACAAAGAAACGACTAGTGTCAGAGATGAATAGAATTTAGAGGAAGCAGAGCGAACTGCAGGAAATAGCAAAGGAGAGAATGGCTTCGCGTAAGCTGGTTGAGAGCGTATGCACCAGTAGGGGATAAAGATAAGAAGAAGAAGAAGAAGAAGAAGAAGAAGAAGAAGAAGAAGAAGAAGAAGAGATATTCACACGTACTATGTCAGTTCATGTTTTCGGCTATTCTCGCATATCATCATCATGTGTCATGCCAATAAGCATGAGCCATCAATTCTTACCGCCTCATGCACTGATCGACCTCTGCATACTCACCCACTATTCTTACCAAACCACTGAGACGTTTATTTTGGCAAAGTATTTCAGTTTCTGAGAAAGATGTATTTTATGAAACAGTTTTCTTCGATACTCAGAGCTGTTGTTGATGTCTTGGGACGTTTTACTTTCAGTAGTTTGCCATTGTTTTCTGAACGACCAGCTCCAATACCAACACGCTAAAACCCCAGCGCGATACGGTCTGCTGCCAAATCGGTCGCCGCTGTGTTTCGAAAGCGTGGTAAGCGGCAAGCCTTTGGTTACGCAGACCGGCCTGTCTAAGTTTTGTATTCACCTTTTGTAAAGTTCATGCAAAATAATAAGTAAATGCAAAACTTGGACCGGCAATATTTTCAAACACAGCACAGTCATTTAAAATACACCCTGTATTTTAATATTTTTCTTTTTCTTGGTCCCTGTCTGCTCTGGGGCGAAGGTGTAACGAATGCAACTCATAATTGCTAGTTTACATACAATGGTATGGGTGCCGGTAGTCCAGAAAGCAATGGCAAACTATTGAACGTAAACTTGCTCGGAATAACAAATAACCAAAGAATGCTGGAGTTGAATATTATGTCCTGTAAAGGATATGCAACTAACTGTTTAAATTAACTTTTGTCCCTGTTACCACAGAAAAGGTAACACTGAACCACTGTGTTAATAAACAAAGGCAATAGAGCATTATATACAACAATAAGAAAGAGACAAAACAGCTTGTTTTCGGGTCATGATGATGAGAAGAAGCATACAGAGCACCGCGATAACTGGACAGATTAAGGAGAAGAGAGGGAAAGGAAAACCAAGACCAATGATACTGGATTGACGAAGACGGTGGCATGGAGGAATATAAACAGCAGAGGTGACCCAGAACACCAAAAAACTATGTTCTTTGGAGCGGCATGAAAGTATACGCCAGCTGGCAGGGAACTTAGTGATGATGATTAGCCACTGAACCAAAATGGTTAAAGATAATCAAAAACGGTATCCTGAAAAATAACGGATGCTTACCCATGCAGAGAAAGGGTGCTGTCGCCATCCAACTTGGAACACTGGCCTTGACCAACAAAATGCGTCCCGTGGTAGCCAGTGAGGGCTGGCTCGGATGTACGTCTTTCAGTGTTTGATACATTAGCAAGAGTCACAGAGCTCCTAACAATTGCTTGGCGCTGGGCGTACAAATCAGGGCTCTTTACGCACATAATCACCTCTGTAAGAAATAGTTAGTTAGTTAGTCGCGGTTCCAACTTCACGGCAACGGGTCGTCCCCATTATGCTCCGTTTCTGTGCCAGTGAATATCACACAAAATGCTTCTCACTGCCCAATGTGAAAAGTGGAACAGACAGGAGTATCGGCAAGCCAATAGCCCGCACAGGTAATCTGTGCATAATGCCGCCGCCAGAATGCCAATACAAAAGTCCTCCACAAAAAATACAGTTCATCGTCCATGGAATTGGCACTCATCAGAAAGACTTTATTGACCAAGGTGTTATCTGTAAGAAATATTCGGATGCAACGGGTTAAAAAGGCCGAATTCGTTGTATGGTGTTTTATCCCATCTCATCATCATCATTTGCCAATATTACGCAGAAATATCAATTGGGGAACCCTTTGAGGCCGCTAAGACAGATTGGCTGGTGCCGCAAAATTAAGGGGTGATTTGATGCATGAAAACGCAAAAGGTGAAAGCCCACTAGGGAATGTGATTAATGTAGAAGAACAGACAGACTATCATGGACTAGAGAGAATGCAACAGTAGGGGGTGGCCAGAGGATCTGATCGACAGTCGACATTCAGAGGTAAAGCAAGACGGTACTTGACTCAACTCAACTCAACGCAAGACAGTTCATAAAAAACAAAACGTATGTATTGTTTGGCACTCAACGAAGTAGAAGGAAGGAGCAGGGATTAGTGGACGCACGAGACAACATACATATTAAAAGCCATAGTTACCGACCGGGATTCTAACCTGTCACCGTCAAATGACGACAGCGTCTCCTTGCAGGACTATACTCGGTCACCAGAGTCGTGATCAGTTCTGTGGTTTTGTCTCGACCATGCCATGTGGCTAAGCCTTCAAGATATTTACCTCTCTGTCTTCCCCTTGTTCTTTTCCCCTCAGTAGTACCCGTTGTCACCAAGTTCTCTAGTTTACTTATTCTCATAACGTGTCCAAACAATCGTGACTGTCTACGGTTAATTACTCTGACCAGTTTACGACGTTAATTTGTTTCTTGTACGACTTTCTCATTGGTTTTTCTGTCTGTCCATAGCATTCATTGCATTTATCCCACCTAGCTCAGACTTTTCCCGCGGAGAGTCTAAGCGTCTGCCGAAAGCTTTTAACAAAGTACACAACTCCATAGCTTAGATCCATAACATAGACGATGTCCCCCAGGGGTCTCCAAAGCAAGTCTCACTCTCGTATAGAGGGACGGAGTTCGAGAACACATCCAGGACCTTTGTAGCGCGAGACACACGGCGTGACCACTTCCCCACGGGGACATCCACATTCGAAAATTCTACATAACACATCCAGTTATCACATTCAATATACCACATCCAGATATCACATTCAATATACCACATCCAGATTTCACATTCAATATACCATTCGACGAAACAATATTGAGAATGATTATCTACGACAACAATGAACAAACACTAGTGACAAAATATGACCAGAACACACGTTCCCAACATCATCTTCCCCTTGTACCTTGCGGGGTCGTGGGTTGCCCTTGCTCCTCCGTTATGTAAACAGCAGAAGAGTACCCTTTTGTGGGCTTCATATATCGAGATTCCCATTCCCCCTGTCCATGGTATACATGGTATGCATCTTCTTCTGGTTCCATTTGGTATCTACACCATTGATTGTTGTGGCAAACTGTCAATTGGTAGCCAAATTATGTGGCAGAAACATTTCACTTGCTGTTATCTAATAAAATATAGCGCTGCTATTTTTCAGTATCAACGAACAAATAAAATACATAAATAAAAACAAGCCTTGAAGCAAGATCCTGTTATGAGTCTATGATGTATAGGGCAATCACACGTTGTAGGCCGGAGTGCACAGAGAAAAAGGGGACCAGTCTCTCCCTCAGTTTAGTGAGCGACTAACGCAGACGTGAAACCCTCGCCCGACCCTGCTCCTGACATGATCACAGCAGTCACATAGCGACTGCACTAACACGCCTGGTAGTGAACTGTAACCAGTGTTCATAAGTGTTGAGATCCCTTTAGTGTGATCATTTGGCATAGAGGAGCAGTTTATGAAGCTAAATAAATCAAAAGGCCTTTTTTCTTACACACACTGAGGTGTAATAGGCATGTGGTGCTCATGATGATGATGATGATGATGATGATGATGATGACATCATCATCATCAAGTGTCTGCCAATTGGCGTAGACGTTCATGTCTCTCCACAGATCTCAGTCCTCGGCGTTCAGGATCACCTCTGCTGATGATATTCCTCCATACCATCATCTCAGTCCACCCAGCATAATTTCTCACAATGCTAGCCCCTTATCTCTTTTGGACCAATCGGAACTTGATGGCTGATGTGGTCAATACCACAAGGACATCCTTTACTTCCCAAGTCATTGCCTGGTGCCAATTTTAGACAGTTTCAAATTCCTCTGTGAATAAAGATTCAAACACAACACCCGGGCAAGAGGCAAGGGGTCCTTGTGGAGATATTGCTGTACAATGGGTTTAGAATGATAGAAGTTACGGACTTTGAAATCATGTAACAGATATATCCTCATGATAACATTCCAACCCCTACACCGGTCAGCTGGACTAAAATGTTGACTTCTCGTCTTTGATTGGGGACGTACTTTACAAGTACCGGGTGTGTGTGTAATGACTGTGGGATGTTTGAAAATATTGCCGCTCCAAGCTTTGTATGTACCTTTTATCTTGTATGAACACACAGAGGGTGAATACAACACATGGAACTGTAATATTGTAAAACATCCCATCCATCCATCCATCCATCCATCATGTGTCATGTCGATAAGCGTGGGCGGTCATGTACTGCCATGTCACTCGATCACCAGAATCGTGGATCAGATCTGTGTTCTTGTCTCGACCAAGCCACGTGGCCAAGCCATCCAGGTATTTACTTCTCGGTCTTCCCCTTGGTCTCTTCCCTTCGATCTTGCCCACAGGCATTAAACATACACCTTACACCTATGAGGTCGGAGTGGGTTCGTCTGATGGCCAGGGACACTGGTAATCGTGTAAAATTGCGTGCTAATACACACGCAAAATTCAGTCCGGTTCTACTAGAAGTAGCGTTTATGGACTTAAATTCGAAGAGAGAGAGCGCAACAACAACAACAACAACAACATCAACAACAACAACAACAACAACAACAACAACAACAACAACAAATCACAGATGACCTTACCTTTGTAGTCTGGTACAGTATTGAGCCTCATGTGTTCCTCCGTGACGTAGGGCTGACGCTTGAACATGATCTCGTACAGGATTATCCCGAAAGCGTACACGTCTGCTTTCTGGGTGGCTAAGGCTGCTGGATCTCGGAGTCGTTCTGGAGCTGTCCACACGTGCTCTACGTAGATCACAGGTAATTTGCCGTTAAACTAATATTTGTATCAAGGATTTAATAAGGGTGTAAACGGCTAGAAGATGGACTTGATTGCATCGAGTTTGATCCAATATGGCGCATTTTCTTTTCATCGGGCGGCCTGCTTCGGGGCATTACACAAAGAAACGAACTCCATAGCTCCAGCGACGAGCCCCAGGAGTCTACGAGATAACTGCACTCCTGAACTGAATGACGTAGCTCAGAAACGAATCCACGACCTTCCGAGCTCGATGCAAGCGGAGTAAACACTTGGTCACGGAGTCTGCTTTTTTTTTTTTATCGAGGATATAAATGCTACAAAATATATCTTATCTTGTTTTTATCGTTCCTCCTGCGAAGGAAGTGCACCACACCTAGCGCATGCGCACAAGAAATCAACGTGTCCGACTTCAGTATGTATTATCGTTAGCCTTAATTCCTGGAGACCGAGTCCACGCGGAGTAACGAGCTCCACTTACCCGTCTTAAAATTAATTGCATATCCTTTACATAACGTCGCAGACAAACCCAGCATTTATTGGCTGTTTGTGATTTCCGGGGAATTACTATTGCTTTCTGAACGACATGTACTCATACCATTGTGTGAAAACCAAAGCTAGGCGATCTGCCGCCAAATCACCCTCAGCTGTGTTTCAAACTCGGTCTGCGGGATTACGATTTACGTTGGTAACCCATTCACCACAGAGTCTTAGTTTACCACAACAGGGTGTATTTTTTTATGACTATGCAGTCTTTGAAAATATTGCCGGTTAAAGTTTTGTATTCACCCCCTGTAAAGTGCATGCAACATAATAGATAAACACAAAACTTGACCGGCAATATTTTCAAACACTGCACAATCATTAAAAATATACCCTATATAAATTAAAAGACACTTTTACAAGCTCAGGGTCGTACTGGGTTTACAGTTAGTTAGTTAGTTAGTTAGTCGAGGTAACAACTTCACGGCAACGGGTCGTCCCCATTATGCTTCATTTCTGTGCCAGTGAATATCACACAAAATGCTCCCCACTGTCCAATGTGAAAAGTGGAACAAACAGGAGTCTCGACAATCCAACAGCCCGCACAGATACACTTGTGCATAATACCGCCGCCACAATGCCAGCAAAAAATTCATTCACGAAAACCACAGTTCATCGTCGATGGAATCGGCAGTCACCAGAAAGACCTCATTGACCCGGGTTTTCTCACACGGCTCGGTCTTTTACCGCAGGGCGACCAGCCGAAAGTGTCGCACAAAGCACGAACTCCGTAGCTTCAGCGCTGACTCCCAGAAGTCTCCTAAAAAATGCACTCGTGAACCGAAAAGGCAAATCAGTCAATTCAGCAAAAGCCGGTAGCCATTGTTCCGAACATGCAGGTCACTGTACAGGACAGATGCAAAAGCATTCCACGCGAATTTCACAGCTCACAGTCTCGTCCAAGCACTTACTCAGTAGCAGGGCGACGGAACCATGTACTACCAGTCCAGCATGAGATAAATGCGATTGCATAAGGTAGCTAAAAGCATAAACACGCCACAGGCCTTAACAGTTCAATGCCTAACCGCCATATTGGCGACCGGAAGTTGACTGGGTTTACAGTAATGAAATGAAACAATGGTAAAGTACCATTGTTACTAGCCCTCCAGAGTACTGGTGTGCGGCACTAGCCAAATATCTGTGTTGAGCAGCTGGTACTCAGGGGATGATGAATTAGTTTCATGCCGGTCTCCTACACGTTCCACGACATTCACTGGAGCCTCTTGTAGGCTGGGTAGATTTGGAAACCCAGGTTAATTTAACAAAGGGACTAACAGGCAAGCGAACTAACCAACCAACCAGTAAACCAACCAACCAACCAAACATTCAACCAACCAACCAATTAACCAGTCATCCAGTCAATCAACCAATCAAACAGACAGCCAGCCAACCAATCAACTAGCCAATCAATTAACCAGCCAACAAACCAATAAACGAAACAGCCAACCAATCAGCCAGCGATTCAGTCAGCCAATCAGACAATCAATCAATTAACCAACCAACTAACAAATCAGCCAGTCAGCCAGCCAACCAGCCATTGGCCCAATCAACCAACCAACCAACCAAGCAAGCAAGCAAGCAACCAACCAACCAACCATCCAACCAACCACAAGAACAGACTGCACAAAACCAGGTACGGTTTATCCACGAGGTCACAAGCATTGCACATCAACTACAGAGAGACGTAACCAAAACCAGGAGTTGACAGAGTGATGAACACTTACGAAACCAATGGTTGAAGTCTGTTTCTGGGAGGTCCTGCTCGCCGTCCCGAAACCTGGGCATGTCGATGTCCGTCAGCTTGCAGGTCAGGCCACTGTCCACTACAATGTTGGAGGACTTGAGTCGTCCGTGAACACGCAAAACGGATGTGTGGAGGAAGGCCAGTCCCTGGGGAGTCATCATCAGAGAAACATGTTTCACTGTTTATTTTATAGGTACATGCCTAACTGCAACATGTTGTGGCAACAGGAAAGATTTGTGGAAAGAGTGTCAGAGTATGACAGTGTGAGAAGATTCTTGACAGGCTTGTGTCATGGCATGGAGGGAGTCAATACACGGCGATCGCGATTTGTGGAGAGGCATGATTGCCCACACCAGCCACAAGGCTTTTTGGTTGTTGTTCACATATCCTTTACAGAACATCGCTGTCAACATCAGCATCTTTCAGCTGATTGTTGATTTCTTGGCAAGATTACGCTCAGTAGTTTTCCATTGCTTTCTGAGCGGCCGGCTCACATACCCCGTAAGTTACCGATGCGGAGAGAACCTCTACCGATTCTCGCGCATGTCACGTTACTCACGAGAGTATATGAGATTACGGAGAAAGTCGTGTAACACCCTAGACCAGAGGGCCCGGCGAAATCACATAGATACACAGACATAAATACCAACACAGATATTCTGACACAACAAACACACACACACACACACACACACACACGCACGACGCACACACACACACACACACACACACACACACACACACACACACACACACACACACACACACACACACACACACCTTGTTGTGAATATATTCTGAAAAAGTAAAGTATAATATTTCTATGTAGTCGCCACTGCGTTCAATGCAAATCCTCCAGAACCGATAAAGTGCTTGGATTCCTGTGGAAAAATCGACTCTGGGGTCACCACTCGCTGTGCCTGACCCGGTCGTGTACAGTCTGTCACAGAAGTCACGCCGTTTTGAAATTTCCTACTCCACTCATATACTTGCTGGACTGACAGGCATGCAACACCATACTGGACCTTCATTCGCCAATGAATTTCTAGAGGTTTCACCCCGTCACTGATGAAATAAAACGGACAACAGAACACCGCTCCTCTCTGGTGCATGTTAAAAGTGGGGCGGCCATCTTTAAACTTTCCTTATGACGTCATCATGTTCGTCTGCACCGTGGTATCACGTGCTTAGCACTCTTGACACATTCTTAACAACAACTTTGACAAGTTGTAAGACAATGGCGCTGTTATTGTAATTTCTATCACACTTTTAAGGTTTCCATTTGAAGCCCCCTTTAAGTTTTCTAATGCAGCACTTCTAAAATACGGTTTTATGAAGTCTCTCTAAAAATATGTTTCTGCTAGAAAAGACACATACTGGGGAAGATGGGGCAATTTTGGATTTGCCCGGATCGCTGTCTGCTTCTTTTCCCTCTGATCTTTACAGTTGTCTCTGTGTTCTCCAATACCTCTATATCATCACATGTCTAAAGATTTCTGATTGGTTCTTATAAAATATGGTTTTATGAAGCATGTCTGAAGCCAGGCAAATACAGGGTGTCTGTAATGTCTCACTGCACTTTTGTCTGTAGGAGAAATGTGAAAAAAAATGAAGTACATGACGTCATTAAAACAAGTGCTCCACAGTCCATCGTGAAGCAATATGCAGCGAATGACTATATTCTGCTGGAGTAATTCTGTGCACTCCAAAGAGAATGGTGTTATCAACGGAAGAAATAATTTTTGTTGTTGAACAAGTGTTTCGAAATGGCGGTTGATACACACGGAAATAACAACAGACATGTTACAGAAGGTATTTGACAACACAAAGAGGCGTGTACAGTCATGTCTTGAATCCCGTGGCGGACATGTTCAACACCTGTTGTAATTAATACTTCATTGGTACTTTCCAGCATCCCCAAAACAGCGTTAGACCGTAGCAGTAACTATTAGTAACTAATTTAACTAATTTTTAGCACCTTTTTGATGACGTCATGTACTTCATTTTTCAAATAAATTTGACCTACAAACAAAATGAAGTGAGACTTTACAAACACCCGGTATATTTTGACTATATAAAAAAAAAAAAAACACACGCGAGGGAGATGGAGATCCGGGTGATTTGCTAGAATTGCCATGACATACATGTCTGGGGAAACATCATCGCGCACGCCAATTGCAAAAAAAAAAATTTCTTGGTTCTTATAAAATATGGTTTTATAGTAGTCTGTGGAAAAACTACGGCCCGCAGGCCTCATGCGTTCCGGCAACTAATATTATGCGGCCCTAGAGGACATTTAGAAATAAAATTTTTTACTTCGTTGTTAAGTTATTTTGTTGAATCTTACAGAATTTCATGTATCATAACGATTGTTTTTAATAGTTTTAATAAAATGTCTTTCCAATTTTCCATTTTTATATTAGTGCAAGAATTAGTTATTTATGCTGTTTATTAACCTATAAATAATTCATAATTACTTATTATGATAGGTTGCCGTAAACAAAGTGGACATCTTATTTATGCGCCCCCCCCCCCCCCCCCCCCCCAATAGCTTTACATTTGTCAATATGGCCCTACCCACAAACAGTTTTCCCGCCCCTGGCTTAGACAATTCAAGAAGTCTGGTTTTGTTTTTTACATCTACTGCTTTTCACATTGTCTTTAACGAGTACCAATGTCAGTATGGTCGAATGGATAATAATACTTGCTCTTAAACTTCCGTTGTGTTGAAGATGATGTAGCTCAACCCCTACACGGGTAAGTTGGACTAAAATGTTGACTTCTCGTCCTTGACTTGGGAACGTAAATTATAAGCACCTCAGAAGTGGGATTGGGTTCGCTTGACGGCGAGGGGCACTGGTAATAAAGAAAGATAACCAACATGCAGTAATCAGTCCAGTGGACTAACAGTACTAGCGCGTGTATTGACTACACTTGAGTTCACAGCAAGCAAACAAAAGAAGAGTACCAACCATGGCGACCTTCAAACCCTGGCCATGCGGGAGTGTAAGGGGCGGGAGTGTAAGGGGGGGGGGGAGGGGGGGGGGACAGGCGGATAGGCTGGCAGGGAATGCACCTCTTGGTGCTAGATTACCAATGGGCAAGGGAGAGGTGGTCATATGCCCGTGAGACCAGGTGGAGAAGATAGGAGAACAGATTGAGAACCCTTATTTGGAAAGAATGAGATTGCGGGAGGGATGGAAGGGGGTGGGGGGGGGGGGGGGTCAGCAGGGGTTCTGGAAGAATCTCAAAAATGAAAGGGAAGTCCAAGAGAACGTTCAGTCAGAGAGCTGTGGGAATGATTAGTAGTATGACTCTTCGCTGGCTAATGAACAAGGGAACGGAGTACGTATGGGAATGCCTTGCGTGCAGTGATGCCGGTTCTTAGCTCAACTTAACTAAATCTTCAAACGCATGTCTCGGCACTGACCTTGGCAATATCTTGGGCAAAAGACAGCTGAAACATCCTCTCCATGGTCAGCATCTTGGAGTGGATGACATCCTGCAAGCTGCCTTTAGGGCTGTACATCCACATGAGAGCCACGTGGCTAGGGTTTACGCATGCGCCCATGAACAAATTAATGTTTGGGTGCTTGAAGTCTCTAACCTGGATAGGAGGTGAGGAATTTACTATAATAGGTATTTAACAGGTGTTCAGGGATTAACTATAACAGGTGTTCAGGTATTGACTATCACAGGTTTTCAATGATTAATTATAACTGGTGTTCCGGGATTAACTATAACAGGTGTTCAGGGATTAACTATAACAGATGTTCAGGTATTGACTATCACAGGTGTTCAATGATTCATTATAGCAGGTGTTCCGGGATTAAATATAACAGGTGTTCAGGAATTACCACTACTCGTACATGATATAACAAGCTGAAACACCACTCGTACAGGATATAACAAGCTGAATCACCACTCGTACAGGATATAATAAGCTTAAACACCACTCGTACAGGATATAACAAACTGAAACACCACTCGTACAGGATATAACAAGCTGAAACGCCACTTGTAAGGATATAACACGCTGAAAAACCACTTATACAATAAATTCCGTACATGATATAACAAGCTGAAACATCACTCGTACATGATATAACAAGCTGAAACACCACTCGTACAGTATATAACAAGCTGAAAACACCACTCGTACAGGATATAACAAGCTGAAACACCACTCGTACAAGATATAACACACTGAAACACCACTCGTACAGGATAAAACAAGCTGAAACACCACTCGCACAGGATATAACAAGCTCAAACACCATTCGTACAGGATATAACACACTGAAACACCACTTGTACAGGATAAAACAAGCTGAAACACCACTCGTACATGATATAACAAGCTGAAACACCACTAATACACTTATTGTATAAGTGGTGTTTCAGCTTGTTATATCATGTACGAGTGGTGTTTCAGCTTGTTTTATCCAGGACCTTGGTAGCGTGAGACACACGGCGTGACCACTTCCCCACGCGGACATCCACATTCATAAATTCTACACAACACATCCAGTTATCACATTCAATATACCACATCCAGATATCAGTCAGTTATCAGTCAGTTATCAGTTGGGGTATCTTCATTGCACTCCGTACATGATATAATAAGCTGAAACACCACTTATACAATAAACTCCGTACATGATATAACAAGCTGAAACACCACTCGTACAACAAACTACTGATAAAAGTTATTAACGAGTATAAGTGGGCTTTTGTGGCGAAGTGGTTACACCACCTGCCTAGAGCTCCGAAGGTTGTTGGTTCGATTCCAGAGATCATCATTCGGTTCACGAGTGCAATTTTCTCGCAGACTCCTGGGGGTCGTCGCTGGAGCTACGGAGTTCGTGCTCTGTGCCACGCTTTCTGCTGACCGCCCTGCGGAAAGAGACCGAGTCATATGGGATAAAACATGGTGCAATAAATTCTATAGATATCTTTTAAATCCTTTAAAAATAATTAAAAAATTAATGTAACTGTGGAAATGGTAACATGGCGGCTAAACATCTGCTGCTAGTGTCCACGGTATACAGAACAAAGAAATCATGTTGGCCTACATCCGCTATATTTCAAGGAAACTCAATGAACATGTCAACAAGTTCATTGTTGACTGTTGCTTCTTTTAAATATATCCAGGTTGACGACTGAAGAAGAAGCCGAAGAAGAAGAAAAAACATTTACAACAACAACAACAACATCAACAACATAAAAGAACTAAACCAACAATACAGCACAACTTACTTGATTCAACTTAATCTTGACACTGTCCTTCAAAAAATTGAAAACGACAACAAAAACATCAAAAACATAAAACAACAACAATAATAACAACACATAGAACTTATTTATGCCCTTAGAGAGATGTCGGTACCGAAGAGCTGTGACGCCAGTGAATCCACATGGTTGTTCAGGATGAGAGACCTTGGAGTAAGAATTGGCACGACCAGACACGAGAGGCACACGGGGAGAACGATGGCCTTCGTCAGCTAACACAGAACTGGCACTATTAGCCGCCGGACGCTGATAGCATATGTTGGGCAGAAAGGGGAGGGAGGATTTGAGCACATATGGACTTGTCTGGAGTGCAAGGATGATACCCCAACAGACAATATAATAACTTACTTGATTCAACTCCCGCTTGACACTGTCCGTCAGCTGGACGCTTTCCTTGCGAACAGCCTTGAACGTCCACGTGCCTTCTACGCCCATCCTGACAACGGGACATAGAAATGGCTTGGTGCTGGAGTGTCTCCACGTGAGGACAGTCGTGCCCGACACATCAGACCGTTGGCTGGTCAAAGAAGCGGCTGAATTTGTCTGTAAACATTGCGAGATCAATCATAACTAGACATATCAGACCGGTGACTGGTAAAGGAAGCGGCTGAATTTGTCTGTAAACATTGCGAGATCAGTAGAAGTTAGTTATACTAGATGTTGGCTACTTGTCTGCACCCGTGATCTTCTCTTTCATAGGCGCAGAAACAAGGAGAGAGTTCAGTCGGGAAGGCTGCTAACAGCATTTACAGAAATATGAGACTCCGAGGCGAAGTGCTTATTCAAAGACACTGTCAAATAAGTGCGCACTTAGACACACAGCCAAAGACTCATGCTCTCTTGTCTTTCACACACACACATACACACAGAAGCACAACCTCATGCTCTCTCTCTCTCGCTCTGTCTGTCTGTCTGTCTGTCTGTCTCTCTCTCTCTCTCTCTCTCTCTCTCTCTCTTTCAGACACAGCCGCAAACTCATGCTCTCTCTCTCTCTCTCTCTCTCTCTCTCTCTCTCTCTCTCTCTCTCTCTCTCTCATACTCACAGAAACAAGCGCATGCTCTCTCTCATTCTCACACATATACGCAGAGCGAGAAACTCACGCCTCTCTCTCTATCTCTCTATACATCTCCCTCTCACACACACACACACACACATACACGCAGCCACAAACTCATGCTCTCTCTCTCTCTTTCTCACAGACACACAGCTGCAAACTCATGATCTCTCTCTCTCTCTCTCTCTCTCTCTCTCTCTTTCTCTCAGACACACAGCTGCAAACTCATGATCTCTCTCTCTCTCTCTCTCTCTCTCTCTCTCTCTCTCTCTCTCTCTCTCTCTCTCTCTCAGACACACAGCTGCAAACTCATGATCTCTCTCTCTCTCTCTCTCTCTTTCTCTCAGACACACAGCTGCAAACTCATGATCTCTCTCTCTCTCTCTCTCTCTCTCTCTCTCTCTCTCTCTCTCTCTCTCTCTCTCTTTCTCTCAGACACACAGCTGCAAACTCATGATCTCTCTCTCTCTCTCTCTCTCTCTCTCTCTCTCTCTCTCTCTCTCTCTCTCAGACACACAGCTGCAAACTCATGATCTCTCTCTCTCTCTCTCTCTCTCTCTCTCTTTCTCTCAGACACACAGCTGCAAACTCATTATCTCTCTCTCTCTCTCTCTCTCTCTCTCTTTCTCTCAGACACACAGCTGCAAACTCATGATCTCTCTCTCTCTCTCTCTCTCTCTCTCTCTCTCTCTCTCTCTCTCTATATATATATATATATATATATATATATATATATATATATATATATATATATATATATATATATATATATATATATCTGTCACAAACGACCCCCAATAGTATCCGAGAAAATTGTACTCGTGACTGAATGAAGTAGGCCTGAATCAAACCCACAACCTTTGGAGCTCGAAACAGGCTGCGTACCCACCTCGACACGGAAATTCGTTTCATTATGGCACAATGACAACAAGATAGCGACTTGACCTGTGGTGATCAAGATGACTATGATGATGATGATGATGTTAATTAGTTAGTCGCCATTCCAACTTCACGGCACATATTGCTCCGTTCCCGTGCCAGTGAAAATCACACAAAATGCTCCACACTGCCCCATGTGAAAAGTTTAACAGACAAGAGCCTTGACAAACCAACAGCCCGCACAGGCATACTATGCATAATGCCGCTGCCAGAATGACAACACAAACGTCCGCCACAAAAACATACAGTTCATCGTCTATGATAGGAGCCAGCACTAGAGATCCAGAAGGTACACTTTACTGTATAAGGCATCCCATTTAGTTCAGCGACCGGCCACCGCTATTTTTCTGAACATGCAGTTCCCGTTACACACAACTGCGAACAGGTGTAAAAGCACTCGACACGAAATTCACAGCTCACACTGTCGCCCCACGCACTCAACTAAGTAGCAGGCGACGAAATCATGCACTACCAGTCCACCAATATGAGGAAAATGCTTAAGCAAACCGTAGCCACAAGCATAAACACTCCAGAGTTCTTAACAGCTCAACCGAGTATCCTCCACATTGGGGACCGGAATCTGATGATGATGATGATGATGATGATGATATTGATGATGATGATGATGATGATGATGATGAAGACGATGACGATGATGATGATGATGATGATGATGATGATGGTTATGAGTATCTGTTTAAATGAGCAAAGACAGCATGCAGAAGAACTTACAACTTCCGGTATAGTTCCAGCAACATCAGGGTCCACAACCCGATTTTTAATGTCATCCCAATCCTTCAGCCAATCCGTGGACAGCAGGTGAACTTCCTTCAAGTTTCTGGAAATAATTCAAGATGGCCGGCAAACAGTGAGCTGGATACGGAAGTATGGTTCTTCTATCTTGAAAGTTATTGCCGATCGAATTCCAGTGTTTGGAGAACGAAACAGAGCACTATTTATACAGAAACACAAAGCTATATTTCTTCCTTCTATTTCAATGAGCGCCAATCAATGCTGTTGATTATTTATGTACATTTTTTTTGCGAATGGATACTACTTCTTTTGGACAACTGGCTAAGTACCCTGGCGACGCCGTGCCTTAACGAGGGTTTACAAAAATTCGTGCCACGGTAGGACAAGTGCCTATATTTAGGCGATGACTGAGGAAAAGTCATGCTGTGATGAATGTTACTTTTGCGTGTATTTAGATGTTATTATCACTTTGTAGAGGAGCGGCTGGTCGTGTGGCTAGAATGCCGGATTCTCTTCGAGGGACCCGGGTCCGAATTATCGGTAATGTGTGGATGTTTTTTCTGTCGGGTGCAAAAAGAAAACCCTAACCTGCACAGTTCGCGGCGACTGCACTAGCCAGGCGGTCTTAATTCCCAAGGCTCAAGAAAATGCGTAAATAAACCATAGCCACAAGCATAAACACCCCAGTGGCCTTAACGCTCAACCGCCTATCCCCCATTTTGGGGATCAGAAGTCCTTGGGCATGTCATAATGAGAAGTAAACTTGACATCTTCGTGAAACCGTTTCTAAACTTGATGGGAAAAGAACTGGGGAAAGACAATCACAATATCACTAGTCTTGGATGAAGTATGCAGTCTTGTCCCGATTATTCCATGTAACAACACCGTCTAGATATCTATCTTTTTATCTTCCTCTAACCTTTTCCCCATCAATTTTCCCATTTGAGATTAACTTTTCAGGTGTAAGTCACCTCGTCACGTGCAATGCCGAATCATAATCTTATAGACTTCTGCCATTGCTTGTCGTCTTATTATATCAGTAAGTGGCATTCCTAAAAAAAAAAAAAAAAAATAAATAAACTGTACTTTCCTGTACACAACAACACTCATACATTCAATCTTTACAAAATAAAAAAAGTTAGGAATGTGTAACGCCTGCGAAAAAAAGTAAAAAATCACTTTAATTAAATATTCTAATTTCATGTGTTTCTTTAAATCTATTTGTGTTGTTCCTGATGAAGATTACTGTGATCGAAACGTTGATTCGTTGTGTCGTGGTATAACGTATGTTTATCTCATGTTTTGTTGTTGTTATTATCATTGAACTTGTTCGTATGAGTTACACATACCTATCTATTTTTATTTTGTACTTTTATATCCTACTGCCGGCTTCCTGGCCTAGAGGTTAGCGACTTTTCTCCGTAATCTCGTATACTCTCGTAAGTAACGTGACGAATCAGCAGTGGTTTCGAATCGCGTCGGTAACTTACGGGGTATGTGAGCCGGCCGCTCAGAAAGCAATGGCAAACTACTGAGCGTAATCTTGCCAAGAAATCAACAATCAACTGAAAGATGCAGCTAATAACAAGTGCCGCCACACCAGTCATTACTATTACTGAGTGGTGTAGTATTGATTTTTCATTTTTCCCATGCCTTTATATTGCATATCTTTTATATTGTTGCCGTTTTCAGTTAGCCTTGAATGATGTGTGAATGATATAATGTATGAAAGAGAGTGATAGAAGGGCAGAATGTAATACGGGCCTGCGTGCCCAATTCCTAACTCTTAGAAAATAAAGTTTTGTTGTTGTTGTTGTTGTTGTTGTTGTTGTTGTTGTTGTTGTTGTTGTTGATGTTGACAGTGATGTCCTGTAAAGGATATGCAAAACATTTTATATCCTACTGCAGCCGTGACTTCTCGTGTCTATTATCATTCAATCCGTAACTACATACACGACTCCTTTCCATGCATTATAACATATCGGATATATGGGGCAAGCCAAGTACTTATACACACCCAACATAGTCTCAGTGGATGATGTGCTTAATATCACATCAATCGCCTTTATTTTCCACAGCATTTCCTAAAACCCAGTTTTAGTCTGCCTATAACCAATAATATATCATCTAGAATGGCACTCCTAAAGCCATGCGTGGGCCTCTTTCTAAATATTGTTTTATTACAAGTTGCGCCATTGTTGCATACTAACCTCATCGTCATCATGTGCCATGCTGAATATCGTGGGCGGTCATGTTTCACCATCTCACACGATCACCAGAGTCGTGGATCAGCTCCCTGTTCTTGACTCGACCATGCCGTGTGGCCAAGCCATCCAGATATTTACTTCAATACCTTCCCCTTATTCTTTACCCCTCACTCTTGCCAGTTGTCACCAAGTTCTCTAATTTTGTTTACTTCTTATAACGTATCCAAAAAATGTTAACCGCCTACGGATATAATGTATCTAATCGGTTTAGGGTTTCGATTTGTTTCTTGTAGGACTTGTACATTGATTTTTCTGTTTATGCATGGTCATTGCATTTCCCTCAGAAACCGCATTTCCCCTGCCATTAGATGTTCTTCAGTTTGTCTGCTCATTGACCACGTTTCACATCCATACAAAAGTACAGGTCCATACAAAAGTACATACTTACCTACGATACATAAAATAGACCACGGCTACCGCGACAGCCACCAAGCATAGCAATATGAAGCTAGCAAGCAAGCCCAAATATATGTAGTTGGTATCTGGAGAAAGGACATACAGATATATATCTGGGGGTTGGAGGAGGAGGAGGAGGAGGAGGAGGAGGAGGAGGAGGAAGAAGAAGAAGAAGAAGAAGAAGAAGAAGAAGAAGAAGAAGAAGAAGAAGAAGAAGAAGAAGAAGAAGAAGAAGAAGAAGAAGAAGTCTTAACGAAGGAGGCCTGCAACAACAAAACAAAACTCTGAAGAACTTCCAACTGTCATCAGAACGAATGTGCAGCATATGGCTTGCTGATGGAGAATATGGCGTGCTGTGGGGAAGAGGGTGGGTTTGCAAGACTCTCAATATTCAAATCCTTGGCTGCTAGCTGCACAAACCTGCCTCCTTTGTGTGATGGAGCGTTGTCCTGAAGCAAAGGACAAGTTTATCCTACTTCTTTTAGTCACAGCTTTTGTTTTTTAAACTTTGGTAAGGAGATCTATTTAGTGCTGTCCTTAATCCGTGTTGCTACGAGGCAGATAATCTTTCAACATGACACCTTTGGTGTCCCAAAAGAAAAGAAAAGAAACACGCCAATATTACTTTTTCTGCAGATTTCCGTGCTTATCAAGTGTTAGGGAGCCCAGGGGTTTTCATTGCATTTTGTAAATTGAAGAACGGGGATCATAATTACGAACCCAAGTCTCATTTACTGTTATCATTGTCTCAGAAAGTTTTGTTTTCTTTTTTTTTCTGGGGATCGGGGATCATAATAGCGAACCCAAATCTAATTTACTGTTATAATTGTCTCAGAATATTTTGTTTTCTTCTTTCTTGTTATCGAGGACCGTAATGGCGAACCCAAGTCTCATTTATTGTTATCATTGTCTCAGCATGTTTGTGTTCTTCTTTCTGGGGATCGGGGATCATAATGGCGAACCCAAATCTAATTTACCGTGATCATTGTCTCGGAATGTTTTGTTTTCTTCTTACACCGTTTACCTCTCCTAGCCGCACAGGTCCTCATTCAACTTACTCCAACTCCTCCTATCCTTAGATGTCCCATGAATCTTCGTCCATATCCTCTCCCATATGGCCCGGTCTCTTTCCGCAGGGCAACCCGCCGAAAGCGCTGCACAAAGCACAAACTCCGTAGCTCCAGCGACGACTCCCGGGAGTCTCCTGAAAAATACACTCGTGAACAGAAACCAGTCAATTCAGCAATATCTGGCCGCCGTTGCTCCAAACATGCAGTTCACGCTACAAACAACCGCGGACATATGTAAAAGTATTCCACACGAAATTCACAGCTCATCGTGTCGCGCCACGCACTCACTGAGTAGCAGGACGACGGAACCATGCACTATCAGTTCAACATGAGGAAAATGTGAATGCAAACCGTAGCCACAAGCGTAAACATTCCAGAGGTCTTATCGGTTTAAATGCTAATCCGTCATGTTGGGGATCGGAAGTCCTTTTTCTTTTTTGAATATCTGTTATCTAGCAGGATTTCAAAGATTCAAACATCATAACACTGTACAAGAACAAGGGCGATCGGAGCGACTGCAACAACTATAAGGGAATCTCACTTCTGTGTATTGTTGGAAAAAGTATTTGCCAGAATTGTTCTGCGCAGACTTCAAGTCCTAGGAGATCAAGTCTACCCCGAATCACAGTGTGGCTTTCGACAGAACCGGTCTACCATTGATATGATATTCTCATTGCGACAAATGCAAAAAAATTAAGTGAACAGAATCAACCACTGTTTATTGCCTTCATCGACTTCACAAACGCATTTGATTTGGTCAATCGTGAGGGTCTGTTCAAGGCACTAAAGAAGATTGGCTGCCCACCAACTCTTCTGTCCATTGTGGAATCGTTCCACACAGGCATGAAGGGTATAATCAAGTTTGATGGTGCAACTTCAGAAGAATTTGAAATCAAGAGTGGAGTTAAGCAAGGTTGTATACTAGCTCCCACCCTCTTTGGAACCTACTTTTCACTTCTACTGAAATATGCCTTTCGTGATCAGGATGGTGGTATATACATTCACTCACGCTCAGATGACGGCCTCTACAATGTTCAGAGATTGAAGGCCAAGACCACAATTAGGATGGTTCTGATCAGAGAGTTGCTTTTTGCAGATGATGCTGCAGTTACGACCCACTCTGAGGAAGAATTACAATGTCTACTATCTGCATTCTCCAATGCTTGTTCTGAATTTGGTTTAACAATTAGCAAAAAGAAGACACAGATTATGTCACAAGGTGCACATGAGGTACCATCAATCTTTATTGATGACGCCGAACTAGAGATGGTAGACCATTTCACATATCTAGGATCAGTGGTAAATAGCAAATTATCCCTAGATCAGGAAATCAACATCCGGACTGGTAAGGCAGCAGCAACAATGAACAGGTTAAGAAAAAGAGTCTGGGAGAACAGGAAGCTTACTGCCAAAACAAAAGTCCTTGTCTATCAAGCCTGTGTTCTTAGTACTCTTCTTTATGGCCGTGAAACCTGGACAACTTACTCAATTCAAGAGAAACGCTTAAACAGCTGTCATATGCGGTGTCTGTGAAGAATTCTTGGTATTAAGTGGCAAGACAAAATCACAAATAATACTGCCGTATTGGAAAGATCAGGTTGTGTGACGGTTTATTCCATGCTCAGTCTTCGTAGACTTAGATGGATAGGACATCTTAGGAGGATGGATGATGGTAGGATAGTAAAGTGCATCTTTGTTGGTGAATTACAGATGGGTTATAGATCTCATGGTCGGCCTCTACTACGATACAAAGATGTGTGTAAGCGGGACATGATTGATACAGGCATTGATAATGCACAGTGGAAGCAAGTTGCCAATGAACGTGTTGCATGGAGGGCAAAGATCAGAAATGGAATAAAGACAAAGGAGAAAATTATTGCAGATAAGTCACACAACGAGCGTTTGAGACGTAAGATGGTGCATGATGGTGGAAACGATCGTCTGTCAAGGCGGCAAGGTACCAATGGATGAATCTAGCAATGAACCCTCACTTGTCACGTGTCAATCCTATGGGCACACACTTCTCTTATGTTCGATATGCTGTGAACAATTCTATTAACTGTTGTTTTACTCATTTTTACCGCACTAGCTATCTCAGCAATTGCAATTTTTTAATGGTTGTAATTCATTGTCTTCCCCTTGCTACATTTACCTCTGTACAATCATAGGACACGGGTTCCACATTCGTGTGTATTTCAATTGTATAAGTCAAGAGTATATGTAAGTCAGGAGTATATGAAAGTCAAAAGTATATGTAAGTCAAGAGTATATGTAAGTGAAGAGCTAGTCAAGAGTCGTAACACTAAGCCTAGGCTGAATTATAGAGACCGTGTGTTGCCCATGCAGCATGACTCGTCTCTTGGCCTGCCTAGCTTACTCCAGAGGAAAGGTAATATCAATACGTCTGGAAGAAGAAAAGCTGCAGAAACTGTCGGATCAGCGAAGTAGTGGTCTAACTGTCTATCCGCCTGTCGAAGTTTCGACCCTAGACCAGATCCGAGCAAGGCTTAGGGTCTGGTCATTAGGTTGCATGGAGTTTTTTTCTGTCGGGGGCAAAAAGAAAACAAACTCTAACCTGCATAGTTCGCGGCGACTGTACTAGCCAGGCGGCCTTAATTCATGAGGCTCAAGACCTCCCACCCCCGGCCATACACCGCTAGGTACTATATCGGCAGTAAATGACAGTTTTGACGGTTACTCACACCAGGATACGGCTTGTACCATCCAAATTACGCTACGCCACTCGAATTTTTGCCGGTCTCTCTGGCCGAGGGGTTACAACACTTTCTCCTTAATCCCGTTTATCACGCAGAGTCTCGTAGCGGGCGAGATCTGGGAGCGGTTCGACCCCTGCTGGTAACTTGCGGGATAACTGAGCCGGCAGCTCAGAAAGCAATGGCAAACTACTGAGCGTAATCTTGCCAAGAAATCAACAGACAGCTGAAAGATGCTGGTGTTGACAGCGATGTCCTGTAAAGGATATCTTCTTCTTCTCTTCTTCTTCAGCATTCCGAGCCATTGAGGTTCTTTGCTGCAAATACAATCTGTCTCCATTCGTCTCTCTGGTGGACCTTCTCTTGCCAGTCGTTGATTCCAAGTGCTTGTAGGTCTGTATGTATATTATCTCTCCACCGCCTTCTTGGTCTACCTCGGGGTCTACGGTCATTTATTTCCTGAGTGTAAGCGAGTTTTGTTTCCCTATTATCTTCCATTCTTTCTATATGCCCCAGCCATTGTAGTCTATTAGCCTTCATGATACCAGTGATTAGCGGGGACTTAAACAAATCATAAATGTCTTTGTTACTTCTTCTTTTCCACTCTCCACTTTGTGTATCCCTAATGGGTCCAAAGATGCGTCTTAAAATTTTGTTCTCAAAGGTTTGTAACAAGGCTTCGTCTCCTTTCGTTGTACTCCAGGTTTCAGAGCCATACAGCACAACTGGTCTGATCAGTGTTTTGTATATTGTGATTTTGGTGTTACGAGATAGCGCCTTTGATTTTAGTAGATGTTGTAGTGCATAGTATATCTTATTTCCAGAGTTGATTCTAGTTTGTATTTCTTCCCTTATGATGTTGGAGCAGTTGAAGATTGTACCCAGGTATTTGTATGTTTCCGTTCTTTTAATGGTCATATTATCTATTTGTATGTGGCCAGAGTTTTTAGCCATTCCGTCTCTTGAAATTACCATATATTCTGTCTTATCTTGGTTGATAACCAGCCCCATCTGTTGGGCTTTTTCCTTTAAGTGAGTCAATATTTCTAATGTCTTTTGTTCACTTTGCCCTATAATATCTATATCATCTGCATAACCAAGCAGCTTGGATGTTCCTCCAATATCACATTCCTCCTTTACCTTCCTTACAACTTTCTCTAGAGCCAGATTGAAGAGTAGCGGCGATAGTGCATCACCCTGTTTCAAGCCAGATGTTATTTGGAAGGGGTCTGATTTCCTGCCTTTATATGTTACTATATTATAAGTATCTTCCATGCATAGTTTGGTCATGTTAATTAACTTCCTTGGTATTCCAAATTCCTGCATAACATTCCATAGACTATTCCTATGGACACTATCATAAGCCTTTTTAAAATCCACAAAAATGTTATGGAGATCTCTTTTATATTCCCAATGTTTCTCGGCTATTTGTCGTAAGATAAATATCTGATCTATTGTTGATCTGTTTTGTCTAAAACCCGCCTGGTAGTCACCTAATATGTCTTCTGAATATGGTTTTAGTCTATTTAGTAATACTGCGGATAGTATCTTATAGCTTGTGGACAGTAGTGATATTCCTCTATAATTTCCACATTGGAACTTGTCTCCTTTCTTAAAGATAGGTATCAATAATGACTCTTTCCAGTCATGGGGTAATTCTTCTGTCCTCCAGATTTTTATTATTAGTTCGTATAGCTTTAGATGTAATGCATGGCCACCTGCCTTTATAAATTCAGCAGCAATTCCATCAGTCCCAGTTGCCTTATTGTTTTTAAGTCGTGTGATTACATATAGGATTTCTTCAAATGTAGGTTCTTCAATTTGTGGTTCGCATGTTAGAACCTCTTCCTGTGGGAAAATGCTACTTGGAGCTTCACAATTTAGTAATTCAATAAAATATTCTTTCCATGTGTTGCACATTTCTTCATTGGTATTTATCATATTCCCATTTTTGTCTTTTAAACCATATGTGTTTTGTTGGTGCCCTCGTTTCATTGACTTCAGTACTTTAAAAAACTTTCTGGATTCATTTTTCTGGTGATTAGTTTCCATATCTTTGATTATATTAAGGATATGCGAATTTAAAAACAAAAAACTCGAATTGTTGGCACGATGTAGGGTTTCGGTTTTGGTGGGCGCCGCCCGAAATGCGGCGCAAACAGAAAGGTGGTAGTACCGCCTACTGTCACACGGTAGCTCAATCATATCTGACTAAAAAGTCGAGTATAACAATGTCAAGATTCTATGTCAGTCAGGAGTATAAGTAAGTCAAAAGTATAAGAAGGTCAAAAGTATAATTAAATCAAGAATATAAATAGTCGGTAGTATAAGTAAGCCAGGAGTATAAGAAAGTCAAAAGTATAAGTCAATAATATCAGTAAACGATGAGTTGCGAGACCTATACGCTCATGGTGGACAGCTTAATACAGAACAAAATGAAGATGCGATCCCTCACCATTAGAAAGACAAAGCTCGTTATTCCATCCACATGGATCGTGTCCCCGGGGAGCTAGGAGACTGCCACCTGGCCACACTACCGGTGTCTGTAAGAACTGGAGTCCCGACCCCCTGTGACAGACAAGCAAGAGCATTCAATCAGCTAGCCCCGGGGATAGGAGCTGTCAGATAGCTGCATATGGGCAGATAAGTTGTCATGTGGAGATAAATACACATACATAAACATAGACATATCCATCCATCCATCCATCCATGCATCCATGCATCGATCCATCCATGCATTCATCCACCCATCCAACCATCCATCCATCCATCCATCCATCCATTCATCCACGCACGCACGCACTCACGTATACCTACACAGACAGAAAGACAGACAGACAGACAGACAGACAGACAGACAGATAGACGGACGGACGGACGGACGGACGGACAGACAGACATACTCTGGTTGGGTCCTAGCTACAGGAACGTAGCACCCAGCCTGTATGTTGTGCAGCATAAACCTGGCAACGCGTGTCCCAGTCGGTCCCAGTTCTATTGTATGAAATAATCCTGAAAACCGGAATATCAGGTAAATAAATCATTAATCTTTCATCATCATTATCATGATCATGATCATCATGATCATCATGATCATCATGATCATCATGATCATGATCATGATCATGATCATGATCATCATCATCATCATCATCATCATCATCATCATCATCATCATCATCATCATCATCATCATCATCATCATCATCATCATCTTCATGTTCATCCCAATTAAAATCATCATCAACACAATAGTCGCCATCTCAATCAAATTCATTATAATATAATCAGAATCATCATCCTTCCAGTCAAACTCATCATCTTCCTAGTCAAAATCTTCATCATCCTAATAAAATCGTCATCACCCTAGTCAAAATCATATTGATCCTTGTCAAAATCATCATCATCCTAATCAAAATCATCATCATCCTAATCAGAATCATCACAATCCTAGTCAAAATCATCATCAGCCTAGTCAAAATCATCATCATCATCCTAATAATATCGTCATCAACAAAATCATCATTATCCCAATCAACATCATCAATAAAACCATCACTATCCTAATAAAACTCATTATCATCCTAATTAGAATCATCATCCTAGTGAAAATTATCATCATAATTTTAGTCAAAACCATCATATCCTAGTCAAATTCACCATCATCATCAGGGGTGGCCAACACGAGGCCCGCGGGCCGCATGCGGACCTCCGGGAGTCATGTTGCGGCCCGCGGAGTATGAAGCGACGATGTGGTCGAGGCTGTGGCACGCTTGCTTGCTTAATTTAATTTTTAAAAAAAATTAGGTGAGTGGCCCGGCAGGAAAATTATTTCTGAAATTTGGCCCGCCTGCTAAAAAGGTTGGCCACCCCTGATCATCATCATAGTCAAAACCATCTCATCCAAATAAAATCATCATCATTCTAGTCAAAATCATCTTCATCATGTCAGAATCATCACCACCCTAGTCAAAATCATCATCATTCAAATTAGAATCATCACCATTCTAGTCAAAATCATCATCAACAAAATCATCATCATTATCCCATTCAAACTCATGATCCACAAAATCATCATCATCCTAATTAAAATCATGATCAACAAAATCATCACCATCCTAATCAATTTCATCATCAACCTAATCAGAATCACCAGAATCCTTGTCAAAATGATCATCATCCTAATAAAATCACCATCATCCAAGTCAAAATCATTTTAATCCTTGTCAAAATCATCATCATCTAAGTCAAAATCATTATCATCTTTGTCAAATTCGTCACCATTCTAATAACATCATCATCATAATTCTAATAAAAATCGTCATCATCTTAGTCATAACCACCAGCATCCGAATATCATCTCATCAACAAAATCATCATCATCATCCTAGTAACACATCATCATAATCATAATCATCCTAATCAAAATCATCATAGTTAAAGTTAATTACATATCCGTTACAGGACGCAGCAGTCAACTCCAGCATATTTTTGTCTGTTTGCGATTCCTGGGCAAGTTTACGTTCAGTAGTTAGCCATTGCTTTCTGAACGACAGACATTCATATCATTGTATGGAGACCAACGCAAGGCGAATTTTTGATTTTTGTTGAATGTGTACAGAATCTGCCACACCTTTGATTGTTGTTGGAAATGTACACAGTCTGCCATAACTTTGAGTGTTGTTGAAAGAGGACACAATCTGCCATACATTTGCAAGTTATTGAGTGTGTACACAATCTGCCATACCTTTGAGTGTTGTTGAAAGAGTACACAATCTGCCATACATTTGCAAGTTATTGAATGTATACACAATCTGCCATACCTTTGAGTGTTGTTGAAAGAGTACACAATCTGCCATACATCTGCAAGTTATTGAATGTGTACACAATCTGCCATACCTTTGAGTATTGTTGAAAGAGTACACAATCTGCCATACATTTGCAAGTTATTGAATGTGTACACAATCTGCCATACCTTTGAGTGTTGTTGAAAGAGTACACAATCTGCCATACATTTGCAAGTTATTGAATGTGTACACAATCTGCCATACATTTGCAAATTATTGAATGTGTACACAATCTGCCATACCTTTTAATGTTATTAAAAGAGTACACAATCTGCCATACATTTGCAAGTTATTGAATGTGTACACAATCTGCCATACCTTTGAGTGTTGTTGAAAGAGTACACAATCTGCCATACATTTGCAAGTTATTGAATGTGTACACAATCTGCCATACCTTTGAGTGTTATTAAAAGAGTACACAATCTGCCATACATTTGCAAGTTATTGAATGTGTACACAATCTGCCATACCTTTGAGTGTTGTTGAAAGAGTACACAATCTGCCATACATTTGCAAGTTATTGAATGTGTACACAATCTGCCATACCTTTGAGTGTTGTTGAAAGAGTACACAATCTGCCATACATTTGCAAGTTATTGAATGTGTACACAATCTGCCATACCTTTGAGTGTTATTGAAAGAGTACACAAGCTGCCATACATTTGCAAGTTATTGAATGTGTACACGATCTGCCATACCTTTGAGTGTTGTTGAAAGAGTACACAATCTGCCATACATTTGCAAGTTATTGAATGTGTACACAATCTGCCATACCTTTGAGTGTTATTGAAAGAGTACACAAGCTGCCATACATTTGCAAGTTATTGAATGTGTACACGATCTGCCATACCTTTGAGTGTTATTGAAAGAGTACACAATCTGCCATACCTTTGAGTGTTATTGAAAGAGTACACAATCTGCCATACCTTTGAGTGTTATTGAAAGAGTACACAACCTGCCATACCTTTGAGTGTTATTGAAAGAGTACACAATCTGCCATACATTTGCAAGTTATTGAATGTGTACACAATCTGCCTTACCTTTGAATGTTGCTGAATGAGTAAAGTTGGCCAGGTTCACCCCTCTGGAGATGGATGTCCCCGAAGACAAACTGAGATTGAAGACCCCAGCGACCACAAGCATGCCGTCGGATATCAACAGTGGGTGGATTCCATACTGAAAGTAGACGGGAAGAGCTGTTTAACACAAAGACAGATCTTTCCAAGAGTCATGACGAGTCAGGCCGCAGTTAACACATACATAAACAATAAAGGTTAAATTGCCTATATTACTTTAGGAATAGTGAAGTGTTAGAGCTTCACATATATTATATCACTGAATAATAAGGTAGAATGTAACACTCTAACATGCCATTTTCGCTTCCGGGATAATGTCTTTAAATTCAAAACCGTATATTCCCATTGCCGGCTTCGTGGCTTAGAGGTTAAGCCTGTCAGCGTGTTGGATGTCTAGGTATCTGAGCTCGGGCTCACACAGGCAACAATAACTCCGTTAAATATAATATCTAACATTTATTGTATTTCAATATACAGTGCGTTGGCGCAGTGGGGTTAACAAGCCCGCACTGAGTTGCGTATCACAGAGGTTTAACATCATCACACAGTTTAACATCATCAAACATTCTAAGCAAACTATCTAGCATATGTATATGAACCCCAAATACACATGGGTCTAAACTATTGAGTCCCTCTAAGGCAGGCCCTGTTGCCTCTTCGATGTCCCGTCTCTCTCTGCCCATCCACACGTGTCGCAATCCGACACGGGTGGTAACTCTGTTCGAGTTCCTCGTGGACCCCGCAATAGGCGGGCCACATCAGTGTCCACGGGACAGTGGACTCACTGACCAGTCCTTCGAGAAGGTTCTGGAATACTCTGGCCTTCGAGGGTCTTACTTCTTTCCCTTGGGCGGGAGTTGTAGCTCTTGGCTAATATCTATTAACTAATGTTGGTTTACCGGATAATGTGGATAATGTGAGGCTGTGACAAGAGTCCCCCCTCTCCCCTGATTTGATGGGTTGTTATAAGGTAATTAGTTCTGTACTAATTTTGTCACAGAATCACATAAAGTCGGTGTTTGTAGTTTGGTAGACAGTAACTTGGTAACCTACATACTGGCATCAACACTCATGTATTCTCCCATACACCACTTCTCTGATTTGGTGAAGAGATCTCCCTCTCTCTCTCCTGTGTCCTTAAAATGCTTATCTGACCGAAGTTACGTGACGTTTACTAGTTGTGTCTACAACCCGTCCTTCTCATAGTATCCTACTGATACCAAGATAATTAACCTCTGTTTTAAAGAGGATTAACAAGACAAAAGTCTTGGCTAATTAAGTACACCTTCAAATCTTGTTCTGTGTGTGCATTTCAATACACTTTTACTCTCGTATGTTGTATAATGCTAAATATGTAGTTACGTTGTTATTTTATCCCATCTGACTACATGTGTCCCTGTTGGCTTGTTAGTGTGTTGACTAATAAGTTGCTGCTTCTAATAAAGTGACTGCATTTTAATTGATAGTGTTCAGTTTTGAGTTTTGTGTAAAGTGTGTGCTGAATGTGTGGCTTATTTCCAAGCGTCACGAGTTGGCATATCCTTAATCATGAATTACTCCAATGTGTGTAATGCATGATCAGGCATTCCAAGCAGTGGTGCTTAGATGTAGTATCTTAAATCCTAAACTAAGAGTATTAAAGTAACTACTTAACATGTATCAACAATTTAGACAAGTAGTACAATTTACATGAAAGACACAGACAAATTAAAATAAATACGTTTTGCGTACAATTTGTCCGCTCAGTATATCGCTCTCTCATTTAATTCTTTCACACTGTCATTAACACATCTTTCATTCAAAATAGTATTTGGTTAAAATATATAAGTAAAGTTGAGGTAAGTGTTATTTCCCTTAGAAAAAACAGAATAGGCGATATTTTCCCTTTAAGATAATGCGTACTTTTTGTACGATGACTCAAAAATGGTTTATAATTTACATAGAGAAAATTGCATAGGCAGGTTATTTAACCTATGAATGGAAATACCTGTAATATTATGGTAGAAAATGTACAAATTACAGGTTAACATATTTTATATACATAATAATATAATACATATTCAATACTAAATTAATTAATTAACTAAGTAACTAAATCCAACGATGATGTGCGCGTTGTCCTCCTGTTGTTAGCGTATCGTGCCATGAATGTTAATAGTTAGTATGGCTGTCTCTTGAGTGTTGTCGTCGATGTAGTTCTGTTTCGGCTGTTTGCAAAGTTTCTTAGCCACAGCAAGTATGGAATGTTCTCAATGTCGAGTATAAGTGTTCTTCATGTTTTCGTGATCACTGTCCGTTCACTGGATGAAATCATTTCACAGATAATGTCTCTCGCTCGGATTGGTCCTAGAGCTTTGGTAATTGGTAGTATAGTTCTTAAAGTTTCACGTTCGTGGGTGTTATACGTAACCTATTCACTGGGGTGTTATTACTTTTAAATGGAAGTTCTCTAGCAGGTGTAAAGTTACACTGTTCTATGCTACGGAATAAAATATCACAATTTCTGGTATGGCGAATGGTCAATGTGCCAAATGTTATTCTGCTGGCGCATTCGTCTGCCGCGATAAAATATCAGCTATAATGTTATCAGTGCCTCTGATATGGCGGATTTCGAAGTCGAAATCTTGGAGAAGAAGACACCATCTTTGCAAACGATGGTTTTTGGGAACACCTTGCTTAAGTACCAACAATGGCGAATTGTCGGTGAGTACAACGAAGTGGGCACCCAAGAGGAACTTAGACAATCTGAGCATACAAAATAATAGACTTAATGCCTCCAATTCCATTGTAGAGTAACGGGTCTCTGCTTTTTTCAGCTTACGGCTTACGTAGAGAATTGGGTGTCTCACTCCATCCACTTCTTGCATTAAACATCCTCCAATTGCGATAGCACTCGAATCTGTGGTCAAAATAAGGGTAAATCTATGTTTGGTAATCGTAAGACTGGTGGATTAGAAAAAATGCGTTTCAATCTGCATATTGCATCCTCTAAGCTGGTACTTTTACAAACTTTTGATGGATGATCTTTTGTCAACATATTAGAAAAAACTGATGTAAGTTCTGCCCAATTTGGTATAAACTTAGAATAATAGTTTATAAGGCCTAATAACCTTCTAATTTGTTTCTTTGTGGTAGGAACTTCTAGATTGAGAATCTTCGAAACAATTTTATCATCTGTCAACAGTTTGCCTTCAGAAATTCTATGACCAAGGAAGTCTATTTGTTTATAGCCTATTTCAACCTTGGAAGGTTTGATAGTAAGTCCGAAAAGAAAGATTTGGTTGAAGACTTGTTTGAGTGTACGTAAGTGAGAAGTCATATTAGAAGAATGAATACAAATATCATCAATATAAGCTTGGACATCTTTAATTCCGTGTAATAGCAATCGAGTTAATCTAACAAATGTGGCGGGAGCGTTCTTGAGACCAAATGGAAGATATCTCCATTCGTACAAACCGAGAGGTGTTGCGAAAGCTGTTATATGTCTAGAAGCAGGGTGTAGTGGTACTTGCCAATAACCTTTCGTTAAATCAACCTTTGAAAATAAGGATGACTGACACATGTTCAAAATGAGGTCTTCACAGCTATTCATCGGCTCCGCATCTGTTGTGGTTATTGTATTTAACCTTCTATAATCGATGCACAAACGGATTGTTTGGTCCTTCTTTTTCACCAGGACAATCGGTGAAGAATATTGAGACATAGATTTCTAAATTATTCTATTTTTCTCTAAATCCAAAATTTCTTTGTCTAAATTTGCTCTATAATGCAGAGGAATAGAATATGGTCTACATTTGACCGGTGTCAGATCTGTCAACACAATTGAGTGTGTTATTTTGTCAGTCCGTCCAGGTTTGTTAGAGAAGATAGATTTATACTCGTTAAGGAGAGTCAAAATGTCTTGTCGCTGCTGTTGTGTCAGAGTGTCAGAGATTTGTATGTCCTTTATACTACCGTCGTCATTCATAATCGGTACTGGGATTTCAGTATTGTCTACGTCTGTCTGATTTATTACTGATGCTACTGTTTGTAAATTGTCTTCAATGTCATTGTCGTCGTCGTCGAGATTAATCGTTGTCAATATGTCGTCAAATTTGTCGTCGTTGTCGTTATCACATATTGTCGGTAATGTACATATGTCTTCGTCGTCTTTGTTGTCGTAAGAGTGCGTCGTTAACGATGCTTCGTTTGTCGAGATGTCACTCAGTTGGGTAATTGTCGTTTCGTTTCTGTCATCAGTTAGCTGCGTCTGCTCACTCGTGTCAGTGTCCTGTCTAGTATAGTATGGTTTTAACCTATTTACATGGAATGGCCTCGAGGCAGTTGTGGTTGATTGAACTTCTGCCGTGGGGTTTTTTCCCTTTTTCACCAGGTTCTGACATATATCACATGATCTACAATAGGTTTTTATGTCTTGGCAAAATTTCGGCCAATAAAATTGGGTCAGGACCCTAGCTCTAGTCTTTCCGTACCCCATATGACCTCCAAAAGGTGAATCATGAGCTATCTTTAGTACTTTCTCTCGATGTGCTTGTGGTAACACTACTTGCTGTACCGTGGTCTGATCTCTAGTGTATAATCTAGTCAACACATTGTTCTTTAATCTAAATGACCACGATAAATTTTTAGTTAATTTTGGTTTCAGTCCTACTAACCTAAAATACTGTGAAAGTGTAGGATCTGATTTTAGTTCTTCTCCAAAATTAGTGTCAGGATCTTATATTCGGCTCGTTGGCTAACACGTGTGAGACAGTACAAAAATAACGTGATTCGACGTAAGACACAGCAACACAAGTTCTATGGATTTATTGCCACATTAAATACAGAACGATAATTACAACGATCTACAATATATAACTCACAACCACAATACAGCTCATAGGTCTGACGCTCAAGATATCAGTCGTTCGGCTTTCAACCACGGAGATTCACACAAACGCCTTGCTCTCGTCACACATGTCCTTCCAGTCTCCTGTCCCAGCTCGGTCTGAGCTATCACGCACACTGCCCACTGCCTCTGGTGGGGTCACGTGGCTTGCGTGCGTCTGTCGTCAGCCTGACCGCTGGTCGCGTGTCAGGTAGCAATCTTGCCAGCCGACAACTCTTGTCCGCCGGGTGCCGTAACGATGTTGCTGCATAGCTAGGCTCTGACATTCTCCCCGGGTACCTCAATGAAAGATGCCATCTTTCATTCATGATGTATGTATATACTGGGGTAGTGTTAATTTCATGTCAGAGACTACTCTTTCCCAGTGTTATGCATGAAAATACATATATGGTATAGAAATATATACAAAAAATGTAAGTTGCATTGAAATGACAAATGAAGTACAACTTTTAACACAACTCAGGTTTCATCCCCCTGATGCCTGGTTACCTCCATTGCAATAATACTCAGTCAGATCAGTAGTACCAGCTTCACGCATCTACCTCGCAGCAATTTGAAAAAAACGTAATAATATGGTTGTTTTGCAACAGCCATCTAGCCAGACTGAAATACGGCTTTGTATTAGTCGTATTAAACACTTAAACTCTGACCTCATTTGGCCAGGAGCTCTTATGTTGGTTTGCAATGTTGGCAGCTCTATGACATGCGAAGTGGACGCCTACCTGCTGTGCTAACCATTTGAGCAACAAAATGTCTATCTATACAATACACATTAATGAATATGTTTCAAATTATGGCCCTTGATGCAATTCACAAATGCAAGGGAAGTAATTTTGACATTCCAGAAATTCTATACATTACAATAATTATTTAATTTCTTAGCGTCATTGCTTGACGTTTCTTCATATTAACGAGAAAAAGTCGGTAATATGAATATATTAATCAAGATATGATTCTAAGATTACACTAATCAAAATAAATAAGTACCCAATTGGTGTATTATATTTTATAGATTCAAAAGGATTTTACAATCGTCATACATTTTTGAAAATTTGTATATCGTCTGCTAATTTTGCTATACTTTTTAAATTACACCGGAAATACACACGAAACGCAAAATTTAGTTGCTGTTACACTGTTTGAACACAACTGTTCCGGTTTTAACAGATCGTAAAATGTTATCAAAGTTCGTGTTCGATGTTATAGTATCACAACTCTCGGATTATGGTGGAATGTTCTTATTTCCGATGTGTTCACAACTTATGGATAATGATCGACTGTTCTTATTTCGGATGTTCAAACGTCGAACAATTTGGATTAAATTCGCTGCAGAGGTGGTGTAGAAGTCAATGTTCGGTCCACATTTGCACATGTCGTTAAAATATCACGGTGAAGAAAATCACTCACAGCTGTCACAATGGTAAAGTTCGCTTCTGGTAAGTGGTTAAGCGTCTGTGACACTGTTCTTGGTGTATATTTACAATTAATAATGTTCTCTTTCTAACACACACTACACAATTATACTACACTCATTACATGACTTGATTAAAATAAGTATATTATACATGTCGGTTTCTAACCGTATCACAATTTCAATTATAGACCTTACACAGTAGGTGAATGATAAAAATATTCACTCATTGGTGGCTGTGTTGGTCTGAGTGTATTACACACACTGCACTCAGACGTTGCTTACTGGGTCGGTCGGACAACGGGACAAAAGATCGGCAATTGCATTCATTCTGCCGGGAATATGGCGAACTTCGAAACTTAAATTTTGAAGCTTCAAGGACCAGCGAGCAATCATATTATTGGATGGTACTCCGGCATTTATATACCGTAATGGACTGTTGTCAGTTTCGATGATAAAGTGACGTCCTAGAAGATATCTGGATAGCTTCGTCACACTTTCTACTAAGGCCAGTGCTTCTAATTGCGGAATGGACCATGCACGCTCTCGAGGCCTTAGTTTTCTTGAGACGAAACAAATTGGATGCAGGATGTTGTTGTATTCCTGCAACAGGACTGCCCCAATCGCAACGGAACTAGCATCTGTTCTCAATCTGAAAGGTAAACGGATGTTGGGCAATTTAAGGATTAGGTTTTTCGAATTCTTATCAGAAAAGTGTGCCAAAACTTTATGAAATGCATTTCGTAGGCATTCATCGTGTACAACTTTTTCAGGCTTATCCTTGGTTAGTAAGTTAGAAAAAAATCTCAGTCAGTTCTGAAAAATCAGGAATAAAGTTCCTGTAATAGTTGATCAGTCCCAACAGACTGCGGACTTGTTTCTTATTTGTTGGAAGTGACAGTTTTAGAATTTTGGAGACAATTTTGTTGTCTGTCATGACAAAGCCATTGGATATTCTGTACCCCAAAAATGATATCTCTTGGTAAGCCATGCTCACCTTTGAAGGCTTCACTGTCAGTCCGTGCTGTCTGATACGTTCTAGTGTCTGTTCTAGTGTCTTTATATGTTCCGTCATTGTCTCTGTATGGACACAGATGTCGTCAATATAACAAATGATATTAGGAATGTCAGATAGGAGGAGTCGCGTCATGCGTACGAATGTGGCTGGGGCATTGACTAGCCCAAATGGAAGTTTGCACCATTCGTACAGTCCCCAAGGCGTGGCGAAAGCTGTTAGATGTCTGCTGTCTTCATGTACAGCAATCTGCCAGTAACCTTTAGACATGTCAAGCGTCGTAAAGAACTTAGCGTCAGTCAGTTCTGTCAGAAGATCGTCAGTGTTTGCCATTGGTTCAAGATCTAAAACAGTTATTTTGTTCAGTTTTCTGTAGTCGATGCAAAGTCGTATGGTGTTGTCCTTTTTACGTACAATGACCATGGGTGAAGAGAAGTCTGAAAGGGATCGTCTGATGATGTTGTTTTTTTCTAAGTTGATGATTTCCTGATGTAGTTGTTCCTTGTAATGTAATGGTATGGTGTATGGTCTGCATCTTATGGGTGTGTTTGATGTGAGTGTGATGTGATGCTGTACTAATTCTGTTTGTCCTGGGTTGTCTGAAAAGATGGTGTTGTATTGCTGTATCAACTGTTTGCAACTGTTTGTCTCTGCTTGACTTAAGTTTGGATTGATTTTGATCTCCTTCAAGCAGTTTGTCGTGTCTAATGTAGGTGTTGGAATCTCGTCGCTAGAATCGTCATCTTCGTGATCTATTATCACGGTGCAAGCTGTCGTATCGTCTTGTTCGTTGTCTCTGTTGTAGTATGGTCTTAGCATATATATGTGAAATATTTTGTGTTTGTCTTTGATTAGGATCTCGTAGTCTACGGGTGAGATTTGTCTTGTCACTTTAAATGGTCCCTGCCAAGAATCCGTCAGTAGCTGTCTGTCACTAGGTAGTAGTAGTAGAACATCCTGTCCAGGTGTCAATGTTATAGTCCTGTTACCTTTGTCTGCGTACTGTCTGTAAGTAGCACCAGATAGTTTTAGTGCATTTTTAGCAATTTCACATGATTTAATTATCCTTTCACGCAATGATGTTACGTACACAAATGATGATATGGGTTTCAGTACTGGAGTAGAATCAGTTAACATTTGGTGATAAATTGTTAATGGGCCTCGTGGTTTGGCACCATAGATGAGTTCAAAAGGAGAGAAACCGGTGCTAGAATGTGGTACCTCGCGATAAGCAAAGAGAACAGCTGGTAAGTATACATCCCAGTTATTGGGGTGATCTTGAGTTACTTTGGCAAGCATGTGCTTCAGATCCCCATTAAGCTTTTCTATAATCCCGCTCGAGTGAGGATGATAGGGGGTATTGAAGACTTGCTTCACTCCTAACATTTTAGTGAAAGCTTGGGTGGATGCGGCAATAAACTGAGTGCCTCTATCAGACTGGATAGTATCTGGAAACCCAATTCGGGAGAAAATATGGAAGAACACTTCCATGATGTCATTGGCAGTAATGTTCTTTAGCGGAATAGCTTCTGGCCAGCGACTACATTGATCAATTAAAGTTAGGATATATTTATTCCCTCTAGTAGTTGTATGACTAAGAGGGCCCACAATGTCAACTGATAATTTTTCAAAAGGTCGACTGGCTAAGTCAGTGACTTGTAACTTTGCCTGTGGGTGTTTACCTTTTTTTACTAGTTTCTGGCATGTATCACAATTTCTGCAATATGTTCTTATGTCATTGCAAAATTTTGGCCAATGAAACTGTGTCAAAAGTCTTGACCTGGTTTTCACATATGCCATATGACCTGCAAAAGGTATATCGTGAGCAAGATGTAAAGCTTGCTTGCGATAAGTAGTTGGCAACACAGTTTGCTTTGTTGTAATGTCACCTCTGGTGTAATACCTGGTGAGTATATCATTGTGTAAAGCAAAATGCCATTTCGCATTTTTGGTTACTCTTGCCTTTTTGCCGATCAGGTCAAAATACTTTGACAGTGAAGGATCAGCTTTTTGAGCTGTTATGAATGTTTCCTTCATAGAGTCACTAGGTGGTAATTCTGGGCTAAGCATTTGTATAGCCTCAGTTTGGTTACTTTCATCTTGCACTCTAGCAGTAGCTCTTGTTACTGCGTTCACACACTCAATGACATCAGATGATGATGGAATGATATCGTCAATGATGTGATGAGAACTTAGTGCTGCATTAGCTAACATACATTCAACAGGTGATATGACATTTTCAATGACATTTGGTGGTGATGTGTTATCATTTATACATAGTGATGTTATGTCATGGTTATGAGGTTTGTCATTCACCTCAGGTAAATTTCCTATGATTATATCGCACACTGGGTTTGTAAGTGCCGCGACCTTTACTTTCCCGGTGAGGAATGGTGTTTCAATGTATGCCCAAGCTAATGGATATTTTTCAATATTGCCTGAAAATGTTCTACATGTGATGTGTCTGCCTGTATAGTCTGTAGGCGTTATGAATGTTGTTTTCAGGCCAATAAGTGTACTTCCGGTGTCGCGAAGTACTGTAGCAAACTTGCCATTTACATACCCGTGATAGATGTCTAATCTGCCTTTTGAGTCTATTACCAAGTTAGCTTCCTCATTGGCAATAGGGATGGCGTGCCCGCATGTTAAGATACCATTTTCAAAGAAGGTATTACAGACAGTGCATGTGTTGGCACTAAATACATCACAAGCCTGTGCTGCATGTACAGGATGTTTTTCTGGATTTTCGTCTTCTGACGCTGAGCTATCGAACAAGGCGGCATTGGCTTTGTTGGTCATATGCCTGCCTCTACAATCCATACGATGGTGCCCGTAAGCCTTGCAGAGAAAACATTTACGTAAACTTTTGAACGATTTACGTTCTCTGTCTTGTCTGTTTACCATATTTTGCAAGTATGTTTGGTACCCTGGGTTTTTATCGCACATCTCGTTCAAATGGTGAGACATTTTACAGTGAATACAATGTCTAAATTTTTCAGAGGTAGGCCTGTATGGCTTTTGCCTACTATAGTTTTTCTCATAGTTGGCTGCTGCTACCCAGTTACTGTCAGTAGGTTCAGTGGCAAAGCACTGTTTATTGGCCGTATAATAGGCCGACCCACGTCTTTCCATTTCTTCCACACTTGTGCATTCATTCTCCTGTAAGAACTTAGAAAAAGATGATGGGATAGAAGAAATGACTTTTTCTCGAATGATGAGATCTTCTAATTTATCATAATTTTTGTTAATTTTGGCTGATGAAGTCCATTTGCTGAAAATGTCTCGGACTAAACAGAGGTAGTCAGAGAACGTTTGAGTTGATTTTGGACTCAGTTTACTGAATTGTTCTCTGTACCCTGCCTCGTCTAACATGAAATGTGCCATTATTTTAGATTTAATATAATGGTACTCTTTTCTGAGGTCTTTGGGGATGGTTTCAATGACTTTAAGAGGTTCCCCAGATAGACTCCTCATGTATAGAATATTCCATTCCGAAAGTGGAACTTGGTAATGTTCCATTAAAGTCTCAAAATTTTGGGTAAAGGCTGCTATGCAGTCACCCGAGGTATAGTTACGTACGATACCTTGATACTTCTTATACTGGTTTTCTTTCTCCAGTCTTTCAGATTTCTTTGACTCTTTATTAATTGCAGTCTCAGTGTCAAGTTGTTTCATTTTCAACTGTAATTCTAGTTCTTCCCTCTTACTTTGAGCTGCTATTTCTGCTTTCTTAAGTTCACTATCTATCTCAGCTTGCTTAGTCTTTGCAGCCATTTCTACTTCGGCTTGCTTTAATGCTGTTTCAATCTCTGCCTGTTTTAAGGCTGTTTCTGCCTCTGCTTGTTTTAGAGCTCTTTCTGCTGCTCTATCTTCGCGCTCACAGTATTCAGCGTATTTCTTCTCACTCCATTTTGTTAATTCATCACCTGTCAGATGCAATTTAATACCCATATCGATGAAATCAAATAATGACGACATGGTGGAAAAAATACGTCAATGATAATCACTCACACAAAATATGTTGTAAATGGTTAGTAGAAAAACAATTTACAATTGACTTTACTATACGATGCGTGCCCACTAATGCATACGTAAAGTTAAAGTAAAGAAAAATATACTCAAGTGCCCTTGGATACGGTGACGAACGGTTGGACAATCGGGCTAGGAAAACTGTAGGGTCGTACTTCGGAACCACTAATGACCTCTACGGCAAGGTTACGGATGGTACGCAAAAACCTGCTTTGTTTTTGGAGAGAAATAAGTTAGTGTCTATTTGTTGGTGTGTGCCTGCAAGTCACTACGTGTTGATTTGGTTTGGATGGCGTCGAGTGTAATTGTATGTCGTAAGTTTGTCGTTAACAGTGTTTCTTTCAACAGAAGTTACACTCTTTCCAAAACTCTTTGCGTTCCACAAACTTAATACACAAAGACAATCTATCTGTATTTGAACACTCAATAACATTGATGACACATCACTTACATCAAGATGACATTCAGTAAGGACATAGACATCAAGTTTACAAGATGGCGACAAGGTCAAAATGGCGACAAAATCACAATGTTGACAAGGTCAAACGGTGACACGTTTCACAAATCACAAATGTTTTACACGTTTACAGGATCAAACAATCTGTACTGCACATTTACTAATGATTTTAAACATATTTAAACAATGTATTAATGGATTACACTGAGACTTTTCCGATCACATGTACATCACTATAACCTTGACAAATTTTACAAGTACAAGAATTATAGTTTTAAATAACAAAGACGAGCAACACACGTCTAAATATATTAGGTTCTTAAACAAGGACGAGCAACCCACGTCCACACATGTCAGGATCTTATATTCGGCTCGTTGGCTAACACGTGTGAGACAGTACAAAAATAACGTGATTCGACGTAAGACACAGCAACACAAGTTCTATGGATTTATTGCCACATTAAATACAGAACGATAATTACAACGATCTACAATATATAACTCACAACCACAATACAGCTCATAGGTCTGACGCTCAAGATATCAGTCGTTCGGCTTTCAACCACGGAGATTCACACAAACGCCTTGCTCTCGTCACACATGTCCTTCCAGTCTCCTGTCCCAGCTCGGTCTGAGCTATCACGCACACTGCCCACTGCCTCTGGTGGGGTCACGTGGCTTGCGTGCGTCTGTCGTCAGCCTGACCGCTGGTCGCGTGTCAGGTAGCAATCTTGCCAGCCGACAACTCTTGTCCGCCGGGTGCCGTAACGATGTTGCTGCATAGCTAGGCTCTGACAATTAGTGATGGTAGTGTTTGGTGCTACAATTTCTAGTGACTCCTGCAGTTGGTCGGTGTGAGTTTTGTGAGTTGTCTGTCGTGTTATTGCATTCGTGTGTTGTGTGTGTTGTTGCACATCTACAGGCTTGGTACTTGGTAGATCGGTAGCATCCTCAATTCGAGGTTTTAAATTGGTCGTATCACTGACAGATTCGACCGCCCCTGCATCATGCACCTCGGTGAATTCTTTCTGAATTACTTCATTGGTTGTCTCGCTTGTTCTTTTGGCAGATTGAGACAAGCGTGAATGGTGTTTCTCTTTAGGGTCGCTGTTTGGGTGCTGGATACCGTTTTTCTGCTCCCAATCTCTGATTTCCTTTTCAGAGCAAGGTCGTATGTTGGGCAGGTTCCCAAGTATAATATCCGCGACAGGATTTTCTAGGACTGCGCACAATACTAGTCCTGATATGAACGGTGTTCGAATTTCGACAAGAGCAAGGGGGTATTTCTCTATAGTGCCTGAGAATGTGCGACAAGTTACGTGTTTGTGTGTATAGTCTTTGTCGTTGATTAATGTTTTCTTAATCCCACAGAGCGTTGCGCCGGAATCACGAATTAATGTGCACTTTTTGTTATTTACAAACCCTGTTGAGAAATTTAGCTTGCCTGTAGAAGATAAGGCAGCATTGGCCATTTCATTAGAAATAGGAATGGTATGGCCACATAGTAATGTTGTGACAAGTTGGAATTTCATACAGGTGTTACATTTATGGTCTGTACTGGTGTCAATAATGTGCACGGCATTTCCTAGTTCACTCAAACTTTCGTTTTGATTGTCACATTCATTCAGTGATTCAATATCTTCGTCTGATGACGTTTCAACTAGTGCAGCATTGGCCTGTTTCAGTAATTTTCGGCCATCACAAAAGCGACTGTAGTGCCCAAAGCTACTGCAAAAATAGCATTTGTCCGCTCTCTGGTATGCATTTCTCTTGTTCTTCTGCTTCTCCACGATCATTTTGAGATGGTGTGGATAGTTGGGCGATTTATCGCACATCGCGTATTCTTCGTGAGTCAAACTACAATATTGGCACTTAACTGGCTTCCTGACATTTGAGCGTGGTTTAAACTTACTTTCAGTTGGTTTCGAGTATCTAGTGTTTACCACTGCTGCTGCTTCGTTTTGACTTAGGTTTAATTGGAAAATATCTCTGTTCGCCGTGAAAAATGCGTTCCCCTTTGTCTCTACATCCTGAATACTCCTACAGTCCATTTGTTTCAAAAACTTAGCAAAAGGTGTGGGGATTGTACTAACTATTTTGTCAATAATAATGAGTTCTTTTAGTTTGTCATGGCTGTTGTTAGTTTTAGCTGAGTTAATCCACTTTGTGCACACATCCTGAACTGTAGACACGTAGTCTATAAAGGTTTGGTTTGGTTGTGGGGATAATTTTGCGAACTGTTGTTGGTAACCTGCAGTATCTAAAGAGAAATGTTGGAGAATGCGTTGCTTTAAGTAATCATAATCTTTTCTCATTTCCTGTGGTACTGTCTCTATTACTTTCAAGGGTTCTAGAGCTAAGTTTCTCATTAAAATAAATGACCAATCTGATTTTATGATCTTATGGTAGGACATTAGACACTCACAATTTTCTAGGTATGCACTGATGGAGTCTCCTGAGCAGAATGCCTTGACGAGGCCTTTATACTTATTATACTTTTGTTCCTCCTCCTTGCTTCTCAGTTTATTTACAGATATTTCTACGTTGGAATCGATTTCCATCTGTTTTAGTGTTATTTGTGTATCGGCATTCAATTGGGCTTGTTTGGCCGCCGCCTCAAGCTCCATTTGTTTCTCTTGAGCCTGCAATTGCATTTTCTTCTCTTCAGCTTGTAGTTGCATCTGCATCTTCTTTTCTTCTGCCTGCATTTGCATTTTCTTTTCTTCTGCCTGCACTTGCCTTTGTTTTTCTTCTCGTTCTATCGCTCTTTCTTCACGGGCAATGTTCTCTGCGTGTGTCTTCTGTGCCCATTCTGACAGTTTCTCTTCTTTATAACCTAATTTCATACCTTGCTCAATACATTTATCTAAAGTAGACATCTTGACTTTTACTTGTTGGTAATTTTACTGAAGTTAAATCCCTTAGAAAAATGTTAGGGAGTAGAAAATTTAGTTATCTCCCTTAATGTTTACATGCGCAAATAGAAATGCAAAGTTATGTTGGTTACAAGGTCATGAATATACATACAAATCAATGTAAAGCAAAATGATACATGGATGGATGGTGATAAGTACCGCTTAGGGTTGCAATGGGCATGATATGAAACTTATCTTATATTCCCAGAACTTGTGAATGTTGTCTTGTACTCTCGCCACTGTTGGATAGTTTACATAGGTTACACACCACACAACTCACGGAACAATCTGCTCGTAGAATGAGAAAACATTAGTAACAGTCAAAAAATGTCACAGTCATGTCAAAATAGTTTATAGTATTAACATCATTGAGAGACTAGCTGCAGAGGGACTCATATTAATACTAGTTCATCACTAGATAGATGCAAATTTGTTAAACTTCTTCAAATATCAATTTGATATGATTAATTTACTATTTTACTTGGCAATCAATAGCCGTCTACATGTAAAGCTTATGCCAAAACCGGAGATCTTAGCCCCCAAAAAGCCTGTCAGCGTGTTGGATGTCTAGGTATCTGAGCTCGGGCTCACACAGGCAACAATAATTCCGTTAAATATAATATCTAACATTTATTGTATTTCAATATACAGTGCGTTGGCGCAGTGGGGTTAACAAGCCCGCACTGAGTTGCATATCACAGAGGTTTAACATCATCACACAGTTTAACATCATCAAACATTCTAAGCAAACTATCTAGCATATGTCTATGAACCCCAAATACACATGGGTCTAAACTATTGAGTCCCTCTAAGGCAGGCCCTGTTGCCTCTTCGATGTCCCGTCTCTCTCTGCCCATCCACACGTGTCGCAATCCGACACGGGTGGTAACTCTGTTCGAGTTCCTCGTGGACCCCGCAATAGGCGGGCCACATCAGTGTCCACGGGACAGTGGACTCACTGACCAGTCCTTCGAGAAGGTTCTGGAATACTCTGGCCTTCGAGGGTCTTACTTCTTTCCCTTGGGCGGGAGTTGTAGCCCTTGGCTAATATCTATTAACTAATGTTGGTTTACCGGATAATGTGGATAATGTGAGGCTGTGACAATGACTTTTCTCCGTAATCTCGTATACTCTCGTGGGTAACGTGATGACGGTGAGAATCAGCAGTGGTTCGAATCGCATCGGTAACTTACGGGGTATGTGAGCCGGCCGCTCAGAAAGCAATGGCAAACTACTGAGCGTAATCTTGCCAAGAAATCAACATATAGCTGAAAGATGCTGGTGTTGACAACAATGTCCTGTAAAGGATATGCAAAAAAAAAAAAAAAAAAAAAAAAAAATTCCCATTAGTGAATAACAAAGACGCCATATGCGCTATATTGCACGATTTCTTGCATGGTATATTACAGCCAACGTATTATTAATTTATTCTTTTCAGATGGTATATATTTAGTCAGGTCATATTAAAATATGACTGAGTTAATGTATAACAGTAGACGGTACTACCTGATTTCTATTAACGCCATATATTGGGCGGCGCTCACCATTGGCTTCAAGGGAAAGGGTGCAATTGGAAGGTACTAACCTTATCCTGGTGCGAGGAAATGCAACCTAAAGACTAAATGTACTGGCAGGGCAGACCAGACCCTAAGCCTTGGTCGGCAACTGGTCTAGGATGGAAGCTCTGGCAGGCGGACAGTGAATGGATTGCTTTACAAAACCGGCAGCTTCTGCAAGGTGCCATTCAATGATATATAACCCGGACGAAATGCTGTAAAACATACCAGGCAAGAAATGGTGCAATGTTTTATTTATGGTGTCTCTGTTTAAATGCTCACCAAGCTTGAACACACCCATTAATAGACAGACAGACAGACAGACAGACAGACCGACCGACCGACCGACCGACCGACCGACAGACAGACAGATAGATAGATAGATAGATAGATAGATAGATGGATAGATAGATAGATAGATAGATAGATAGATAGATAGATAGATAGATAGATAGATAGATAGATAGATAGATAGATAGATAGATAGATAGATACCCACCTCATAATTGGAACATTTGGGGTTCACAGAAATCTGAGAGGTGTTCAATATGTATTCCAGAAACTCGATATACCCTTGACCCTCAGGTTGAACGTCAAAGGTCACGTCAAGCATTCCTACAATATAAAGCTACACATTGGAAATGGAAAATGCCTTCTTCTTCTTCTTTCGTTCGCTTGAAATATGTCTATATCTGCAATGTCGTCTCTTGCATGAATTGAACTGTTTTTTTCAGTTCACACAGTGGTCCATAGAGTTTATCTTCCACTGTCGTCTCTCTAGGCCAGAAGGTTTGCCTAGATATGTTATATTTTGGGCAGTCTTGGAGTATGTGCTCTGCTGTCTGCGACGCCAATCCACATGTGCACATGGCTGTTTCACCAATCTTGAATTTTGTATACATGTGGTTTCGTAATCTATTGTGTCCTGTTCTGAGGCGCAGAATAATGACTTGTTCTGGTCTGTCCATAATGTGGTAGTCATCTTGAGCAGGTTTTGGTGGCTTTCTGACTGATTTGATCATTCTTTTCTTTTGGTGTTATGTAACGAAAATGCCTGACCTGAATCCCATCAACGATTAGCACGAATAAAGTCAGTCAATATTCCTCCTCCTCCTCCTCCTTCTGCTCCTCCTCCTCCTCCTCCTCCTCCTCCTCCTCCTCTGGTTCTTCTTCTTCTTCGTTCGTATAAAATGTTTGTTTTTGACATATTTGCGTTGTCCCTGTTTACTGCAGAGCTGCGATATTTGCGCCTTTCGGTCGACACACCCCACTTCCTTGGGCGTTTGTTGACCGGGTTAGCTTTCCCGGGAGGTCAGTCAAATGAATTACCGTCTCCACAACGATGGTTAACCACAATGTATCTTCTCTACACTCAGTATATATGTTGCTTTGACTGTGGTCAGATTGCTCTGACAGACTGCTGTCCGTCCGTGTCATTATACAGTGCAGACCTGATAAGACGAACTCAAAAGTGACCCATGAAATAGTTCTTCTTATCAGAAATTCCTTTTATAAGCGATAAGAGGCAAAGACGAAAATTTGCTGGGATAAACAAATTTAAATATTGAGCACAACCCACTACTGGCAACGCCGATCGCATTCTGGTATGAACCTAAGGCCTATCCACGTCAATATGGAAGCACTATACTCGAGTTTCGCCCTTGTTTGAGCTCGTCAGTAGTGCATATCCCTGACCGGATCCGGAAACAGTCCCGGATCACGCGTGTGAAGCGGGTGTGTAACCACGCGGCACACACTGGACACACCAGTTGCTCACTGGATTTAGGATGCCTGGTGTTCCTTGCCAGTGAGAAGTCCTGATCGTTCGGGTCCTATCGATTGACGGATGTCGGTCGCGGCGATTGGGCAATCTTGAGCATAGCCTACGATGGGTAGCGTTGTGATGTTCTGTTGTGATAATTTGGTGTGTCCAGTGTGTGCCGCGTGGTTACACACCCGCTTCACACGCGTGATCCGGGACTGTTTCCGGATCCGGTCAGGGATATGCACTACTGACGAGCTCAAACAAGGGCGAAACTCGAGTATAGTGCTTCCATATTGACGTGGATAGGCCTTAGGTTCATACCAGAGTGCGATCGGCGTTGCCAGTAGTGGGTTGTGCTGAATATTTAAATTTCAAATCCCGAAAAACCACATAATCAAGTTATTATTGCTCACTGGATTTAGGAGGCCTGGTGTTCCTTGCCAGTGAGAAGTCCTGATCGTTCGGGTCCCATCGATTGACGGATGTCGGTCGCGGCGATTGGGCAATCTTGAGCATAGCCTACGATGGGTAGCGTTGTGATGTTCTGTTGTGATAATTTGGTGTGTCCAGTGTGTGCCGCGTGGTTACACACCCGCTTCACACGCGTGATCCGGGACTGTTTCCGGATCCGGTCAGGGATATGCACTACTGACGAGCTCAAACAAGGGCGAAACTCGAGTATAGTGCTTCCATATTGACGTGGATAGGCCTTAGGTTCATACCAGAGTGCGATCGGCGTTGCCAGTAGTGGGTTGTGCTGAATATTTAAATTTCAAATCCCGAAAAACCACATAATCAAGTTATTATTGCTCACTGGATTTAGGAGGCCTGGTGTTCCTTGCCAGTGAGAAGTCCTGATCGTTCGGGTCCCATCGATTGACGGATGTCGGTCGCGGCGATTGGGCAATCTTGAGCATAGCCTACGATGGGTAGCGTTGTGATGTTCTGTTGTGATAATTTGGTGTGTTCAGTGTGTGCCGCGTGGTTACACACCCGCTTCACACGCGTGATCCGGGACTGTTTCCGGATCCGGTCAGGGATATGCATTACTGACGAGCTCAAACAAGGGCGAAACTCGAGTATAGTGCTTCCATATTGACGTGGATAGGCCTTAGGTTCATACCAGAATGCGATCGGCGTTGCCAGTAGTGGGTTGTGCTCAATATTTAAATTTCAAATCCCGAAAAACCACATAATCAAATAAACAGATTGTTCTTCACAACATAAATTTGCCACATCCGAGATCGCCCTAATTCAAATGTAATTGTTGTCTGCCTCTTGTCCATCTGTCACCCAGGCAATGCATTAGTGCGTATTTTTGAGCCTTGTGATGTGATTTGAGTCAAGAACCACATCATGACACTCGGGAAATGTCAATACTTATTAATCCTCATCTTCAGCATCCAGCGAAATTGATTAGTATGTCTTTTTGTTTGCGTAAAGTTTAGCGTGTTGTTTAATACATAATATGGACGAATATTAATGATAGCAAAAGCCACTGCTATTCATATGGAGAAACCAACTTTGTGCAAAGAAAAAGGCGTGCTAGATAGATTAAAATTACCGTGGTAGACAATTCAAAATACTGAGGGAATATGTGTTCATTGATTCTCCGAGATTCCCGGAATTATTTCTAAATAACAAGCAACAGCTCTATGTTCTAACTTTCAATGACAAATTTTGATTTCCTACTATCTTGTAACCAGTTAAGGTATCATCCTTACACTCCGGACAAGTCCACATGTGCTCAGACCCCCCCCCCCCCCCCCCCCAACATATGCAGCCGCGCCCAGTAGCTAATAATGCCAGTTTGATCCCATAATACACAAATATTCAACATTTAAAAACACTTCACGAAACCAAAAAAGTACCCTCTAGAAATGTAGCGTTGAAAAGCTCTGCTCTCTTGTGTGTCCCGGCAAAGTCTACAGCCAGGAACGCGTTCTGCCTGTTTCTGAGGCCGGCAAGGTCAGCCTGCCTCATCAGTTGCAGCACTGCATCCGGATACATCAGCAGGATATAGACTGGGAGCAGAAGGAGCAGGTGATAGTCATGAGAAACAGTGCACAGTGAATAGACGTGGCAATGATTTTGTGACATCACTTTCTTTCGCCGTCTCTCGTGTGAAGAATATGTGTTATCATTCTGTCTTTCTTTATCAAGACATTTTTGTCATTATTTAGTAATGAAGGTAAACACACGTACACACGCACATGCATAAAATCATACATACATAGCTGTATACATACTTATATCATTTACACAAACTATCACAGTTATGTACCCACTCAGTAACAGAACAACACACTCTCTCGCATACACATATACTCACTTACAATCTCGAACTAACAAAAAGTTACTTATACCTACATACGCTCTCTCTCTCTCTCTCTCTCCTCTCTCTCTCCTCTCTCTCACGCCCATATATCAACACACACACACACACACACACACACACACACACACACACACACACACACATATATATATATATATATATATATATATATATATATATATATATATATATATATAACAAGACACCCCACATACATTCTTTCCCGTACACACATAACCGACACTTACACACACACATACGCAAATACTCACACAGTCGTATATCCACACAGTCACATACCCACACACACACTACCTTACATACACACACACATATACCAATTCAAAATCACACTCATTCATACTCTCTTTCACTCTCTCTCTCTCTCTCTCTCTCTCTCTCTCTCTCTCTCTCTCTCTCTCTCTCTCTCTCTCTCTCTCTCTCTCTCTCTCTCTCTCTCTCTCTCACATACACACACACACACACACTCATGCTTACATATTCAATCATACAAGACACCCTGTGAGGTAAGAACTAACCTTTAGTATTCTTAGCTTCCCGTAGGAGCTGTTCCACGAACTCTGGACTTTGAATCAAATCAGCAGATTGAAGAGACCATCGCCGGACGGTGATACTGCGAGCAGTAAGCTGCCTCTACGAACAAGAGAAGAGGTGATACTTGAGATGGTTGCCTCAAACTAGCCACTTTAGTAATATTTTCTCAATTGCCTTTTAATTATATAACCTGCATAGTTGGATACCTATTGAAAAAAAAAATCCAACAATGCCTTATTCAAGTCTGTAGGTCAATATTAAGCCGAGATATTAATGCTTGTGTGTCAGTTTATCATTTAATAGGAACATATAGAAAGAAAGAAAAAAAACAATTTATATATTTTCACTTTTTGCGACCCTACTTACACAGCTGTGGGTTACACTCATGCCAAGGGAGATTAATACAGCGGCCCGTCTAAAACAAGGACAGATAACTCTGCCAGTTTATATATACACACTCACACACAGGTATATACATCTGCACGTCATGCTGTGATGACGTCAGACCGCGCGCGGATTGCATGTGCAGTCTTGTCAAAGCGAAGGCGCCAGCGTAGATAGATGCATTTTGACAAAAGATGTTCCTGTTGGAAAGATGAAAAATTATCAATGATCTGGTCCGTGTAGAGTGATGAAAAATTACACATACATACAATAATGGGTGTTGAATGTAAACATGCATTCATTATCATTGTAGTCGCTCTGAATATTCCATAACAATATTAAATGTTCCTAGCTGGAGTAAAACTGCCATCTCCCGCCATTGAAATACCGCATTACAGCATGCGATCTTCATAATTTCAGTGTGACATTGATTGCCAACTTAAATGGTCGAAAATTACAAAATACACATAAAAATGGATGCTAAATTTAATAATGCATAGTATAACAATGTAGTACGTCTCATAAAACGGTATTTACGGGTTTACTTACCACTTAGAATAGACAGCCTGGTTCTCCGGTATAACAAGGATTCTCGAAGCGCCAGAAATGCACAAGGCAAAACGGGGTGGGAAAAACTATATCAAGTAATCGGTGTCTGTTTTAACTCGATGTTGAAATAATCGGGGAATTTAACATCATGAGTACTCTAAACCTCATTAAATCGGAGACACAAAAACAAGAAAACGAAAGTTACCGCAAACAAATATCCGTTAAAATTCGGCAAGCGAAACCGTAGTGTCTACCAAACTACCACAGGAGAGGAGATATACCGAGTATTTGTGGACATGGGATACAACCATGACATGACGTTTGATGAGTTCTTGATCTCGCTCACTGCGATGTATGTCTAGTTGTATCTGCTGTTGCTACTGCGACTATTCCTACTGCTACTATTACTGCTACTGTTGTGGTAGCAACAGTATTTCAACTGTAGACGCTTCCTCCTCCTCCTCTATTTCGCCCTTCCTCCTCCTCCTCCTTTACTTTTACCTTCTCCTTCCTTCTTTCTTCTCCCTCCCTTCTTCTTTCTTCTTTTTCTTCTTTTTCATATTCTTCTTCGTCCTCTTCTTGTTATCCTCCTCCTCTCCTTCTTCTCCTTCCTTCTCTTCCTCTTCATTCTACTTCTTCTTCATCAGGAATGGTAATATGAGATGAAACTATTAAAATTTAATTATCCCCATCCAATAAAAGCCAACACAAATGATTGTAGTAAAACAAAACAAAAAACAAAAAATAAAAAAAATAGAAATAATAGCACAGCGTTAAAAACACCAACATTTTAGTTCATAAGACAGTTAGGGTGCCTGGATTTCGACAGACCCCCACAGATCAACACATAAACTTTTAAATATTGAGCACAACCCACCACTGGCAACGCCGATCACATTCTGGTATGAACCTAAGGCCTATCCACGTCAATATGGAAGCACTATACTCGAACTTCGCCCTCACTCGAGCTCATCAGCAGCGCATATCCCTGACCGGATCCGGAAACAGTCCCGGATCACGCGTGTGAAGCGGGTGTGTAACCACGCGGCACACACCGGACACACCAAATTATCACAACATAAACTTTTAAAAATACAATGGAAATAAAACAGATATTGGAGGATACAGTAGATATCAGACAAGACAGAAATACAGCAAACACACGACATGTTGGTGTTTGTTATTCTGCAAGCCATGTTTCCGTCACCAGTGATAATTTATATATTTTGTTTCGTTCATTCCCTTTGAACTCAAGCGTAGTCCATATATGTGCTACCACTTCTAATGCTCTGGACTGATGTTTGCGTGTGGATTAGCTTTTCCTATTGCCATTGTTCTTCGCAATCAGGCGAACCTACTCCGACTTCTGAGGTACTTGTAATTTACGTCCCCAAATCAAGGACAAGAAGTCAACATTTTAGTCCAACTGTCTGGTGTAGGGGTTGAGCCCATTTCCTTTTAAACACACACAGGCTTAAGAACGATCTCATAAGATCTAGCTGACATATATACAACATTTAGCAACTCAGGATCAGGAGTAGGTCAGGTCAGATATGAGGTGAAGAGACCTGGGCAAGAGCATGTCCATAGGCACTCAGTCTACGTTGAGGGCGGAGAGAGAGAGAGAGAGAGAGAGAGAGAGAGAGAGAGAGAGAGAGAGAGAGAGAGAGAGAGAGAGAGAGAGAGAGAGAGAGAGAGAGAGAGAGAGAGAGAGAGATTTATAGCAATATCATCAATCAATCAATCAATCATGTGCCATGCCGGAAAGCGTGGGCGGTCATGACTCGCCATTTCATTCGATCACCAGAGTCGTGAATCAGCTCAGTGTTCCTGTCTCGACCATGCCACGTGGTCAAGCATCCATGTATTTACTTCTCGGTCTTCCCCTTAGTCTGTTCCCTTCGATTTTGCCAATTGTCACTAAGTTCTCCAATCCATTTCTTCTCATAACATGTCCAAAAAGGTGTTTTGAAGGAAAAAAGGGTCGATTTAATGTGCATCGGGTTTCATTCCATAAAGCCCGGTCTCTTTCCAAGAGGCACCTGCCGAAAGCGTCGCACAAAGCACGAACTCCGTACCTGCAGTGACGATCCTGAGGAGTCTTCGAGAAAACTATAGTCGTGAATTGAACGAGGCAGAGCGAGGCAGGCGGCCAAATCACTTCGCCAAGGAGACTCCCTGATCGGAAACAATTAAGTGGGAATTGCGGCGATAAATCCTTCATCAGGAAACAAAACAAAAGAAAGCACATCTGTGCTGGTTTCTGATTGCCGATGAGGAATTTTGTTGCTGCAACAAAATGAGACAAACAGCTTTCTTTGGTCATGTGATGAGAAGTGAGGCATTGCGGAACATCGTGACACCTGAAAAGATCAAGGGAAAACAGGCAGGGGCAGACCAAGAGAAATGATGCTGGGTGGACTAGGACAGTAGCAAGTAAGAATATTATCAGCAGAGTTGATCCAAAACACCAAAGACCGAGATCCGTGGAGAGACATGAACACCTACGCCAGCTGGCAAGGCACTTTGTGATGCTGAACTGCCACTAGGTTATTTGTGATTCATTCATCTTCCCATCATTCGTGCCATTCGTTCTGATATGACCAGAAGGACACGAGTGACTAGACTCGACAACTCACCTCGAACTCGCTAAGTGTCTCCTGCCAGACAGGGGTGGTTACTGTAACCAGTGTCACTTGAGGCCACCCGTAGTGTGTGATGACGTCCCCGATGAAGGCGGCCATGTCTTTGAACGTGGCCGTGGTCCTACCAAAGGTCGGGTACTGCAGCACCCAGCATGTAGAATACAAGACATCGAACATTAGATATTTGGGTAGCTTCAACAGAACACAAGGCATCGAACATTAGATATTTGGGTAACTTCAACAAGAAGTTTTAAAGTCTTAACAATGTCTTAACAAAGACATGTTAGTCAGCTTAAAATCACCGTGGTAGATAAGTGACATTACTGTGCGAATATGTGTATACTTCAACTTGAAGGATTTATCTAGTTAATTCACGTAAGTTGTGTGATTTCTGCATTATGTACCTGATTAGATGCAGCGAAATATGCCAGGCAATAAATCGTGCAATCTATTGTTTGTGTCTTCGTTATTCAAACATAATATAAGACATCAGGAATAAGACATTTGAGTAACATCAAAGGAATACACGACATACATAATCAGATAAGTTAGGTAACATCAACGGAATACAAGACATACATAATCAGATATGTTAGGTAACATCAACGGAATACAAGACATACATTATCCCAAAAAAATTGGGTAACATCAACAGAATAAAAAACATCAAACATAAGATATTTGGATAACATCAACAAGATACACGACATCACTGATTAGACATGATAATTAACATCAACGGCATACAAGACATCAATTATCAGACATGTTAGGTAACATGAACATAATATAAGACATCAAACGTCAGACGTGTTAGGTAACATGAACATAATATAAGACATCAAACATCAGACGTGTTAGGTAACATGAACATAATATAAGACATCAAACATCAGACGTGTTAGGTAACATGAACATAATATAAGACATCAAACATCAGACGTGTTAGGTAACATCAACAGCATACAAGACATCAAACATCAGACGTGTTAGGTAACATCAACAGCATACAAGACATCAAACATCAGACGTGTTAGGTAACATCAACAGCATACAAGACATCAAAACATCAGACGTGTTAGGTAACATCAACAGCATACAAGACATCAAACATCAGACGTGTTAGGTAACATCAACAGCATACAAGACATCAAACATCAGACGTGTTAGGTAACATCAACAGCATACAAGACATCAAACATCAGACGTGTTAGGTAACATCAACAGCATACAAGACATCAAACATCAGACGTGTTAGGTAACATCAACAGCATACAAGACATCAACATCAGACGTGTTAGGTAACATCAACAGCATACAAGACAATCAAACATCAGACGTGTTAGGTAACATCAACAGCATACAAGACATCAAACATCAGACGTGTTAGGTAACATCAACAGCATACAAGACATCAAACATCAGACGTGTTAGGTAACATCAACAGCATACACGACAAGACACGTCAGACATGTTGGGCAACATAAACAGCATTCACGGCATTAGGGATACTTCAAGCCAGTCTATTTTCTCGGATATATGAGAAGCACACACACACATGCACATAAACATACACACACACACACACACATACACACACACAAACACACAAACACACACACACACACACAAACACACAAACACACACACACACACACACACACACACACACACACACGGAATTGGGAGAAGGGTCTATCTCAACCTCACTCCCATAGAGGCTAACCCTTGTAAGGGATCTGACGGCCTGAACGCCACTGAGACTTCACAGTTAAAGCTCAGTCTTCCGGAGGATCCACAACCAAG
>JACEFZ010021459.1:175000-212500 GCA_014155875.1 Cepaea nemoralis
GTGGGATGTGTGGATTGTAGGATGGGTGGATGGATGGGGGTATGTATATGGTTGGGTGGTGGATGTGTATGTGTGGGGGACACGCGAATGGTTAGGGGATGGGAGGGTGGGTGGGAGATTTGCTTCATAACATGGTAACATGCTTTGTTTATGTTTACAACATTCATTTGACAATGTTTTTTTTCCTATGTGAATGAAATATGCACTGATGAACGAAAGATTAGTGATTGGAAGGGCCGAAAGTAAGACGGGCCTGAGTGCCCAATTTGTTACCCTTTGAAAATAAAGTTCGTTCGTTCGTTCGTTATTTGCGATTGACATTTTCTTTTATTGATCAGTAAGTTTTCCATCTAGTAAAAGGCTACCTTCGAAACCTACTTGTTGTTTGGCAATGAAACAGTTAGGTAAACGTAGTGATTATTTCATTTCATGCGTATATAAAATGTCAGGTGTGGTTATCCACAGTAAAACATATGTAATGTTGTACATGGCGTCTCAGATGTCGCGAGTTGTCTACAGTGAAACATATGTAATGTTACACATGGCGTCTCAGATGTCTCGAGTTGTCTACAGTGAAACATATGTAATGTTACACATGGCGTCTCAGATGTCTCGAGTTGTCTACAGTGAAACAGATGTAATGTTACACATGGCGTCTCAGATGTCGCGAGTTGTCTACAGTGAAACAGATGTAATGTTACACATGGCGTCTCAGATGTCGCGAGTTGTCTACAGTGAAACATATGTAATGTTACACATGGCGTCTCAGATGTCGCGAGTTGTCTACAGTGAAACATATGTAATGTTACACATGGCGTCTCAGATGTCTCGAGTTGTCTACAGTGAAACATATGTAATGTTACACATGGCGTCTCAGATGTCTCGAGTTGTCTACAGTGAAACAGATGTAATGTTACACATGGCGTCTCAGATGTCGCGAGTTGTCTACAGTGAAACATATGTAATGTTACACATGGCGTCTCAGATGTCGCGAGTTGTCTACAGTGAAACATATGTAATGTTACACATGGCGTCTCAGATGTCGCGAGTTGTCTACAGTGAAACATATGTAATGTTACACATGGCGTCTCAGATGTCGCGAGTTGTCTACAGTGAAAGAGATGTAATGTTATACATGGCGTCTCAGATGTCGCGAGTTTACAGTAGACTAAACAAGTTGTTGGGATCTCAACATGGACCGGCTCTGCAGCGAAGGTGTTGCCACCGCAATTCGTAATCCCCCGTGCCGCTTTAAAAACACAGCTCCGGCTATTTGGCCGCAGACCGCCTTGAATTGGTTTTCATACAATAAGTGTCGGTCGCTCAGAAAGGAATGGCAAACTACTGAATTTGCCAAGAAATCACAAACAGCTTGAAATTATAGGGTTGACTGCGAAGTCGTGTAAAGGATATGCAACTAACTTTTACTGTTAATCTGGTTTGTCCACATTTCACCTGCATTGGGCAATGCTTACTTTGTCTAGTCATTTCTAATGAGAATAAAGAGAAGGAACGGAAACATAACAAAGGGGCTTAGAAAGTAAAGGACCATTTTAAAGAAGCATTGAGATGTGTTTGTAATGTGTTACTTTATCTTAGTCTTCGTATCGCCTATACCCACATCGCTAGAGCTTCAGTACGACTTTCCAACTGCTTGTTCATTGGCCAGGTTTCTGCACCATATTGTGTTGAACTTGCTAAATGTATTTTTGCCACGGAAAACGTCCCATATGGAACAGTTAGAACAAAACATGTCACTTCAATAAACCCAAGCCTTCCCATCATTTTCTGTCCCAGGCAGTTCCGCCCAAGTCCTCGCCATGTTATTCATTTGTGTCTCTAATTCTCTTCTCTGAGTATTATTATAATATGTCTTCCTCTGTTTCGTTTGCGCTGTAGGTTTCAGACAAAGGACTTTCTATTTATACTATTCTCAGATTTTCTCAATGTATTCTATTTAAGCAGCGGTTAGAATAGATGGCGAGACGTCAGATTGGTTTGACATCAAGCAAGGAGTCCGTCAATGATTTGTGCTGTCCCCCTATTTGTTTAACATGTACGCCGAAAAAATAATGAGAAATGAAAGAGATGATATAAACAGGGAGCTATATGATGCCCTAAATATCGGTGGTCATGACATACCAGAGATTCGGTATGCTGATGATACAGTATTACTATCCACAAAACAGACTGGTATAGAAAACCTGATAGCCTCAACCAAATTGAATAGTGAAAATCACAACTTGTATCTTAACATTGCAAAAACAAAGATAATTCATACAGATGAAACCACTATGGAGAAAGAAATATATGTTAATGAGGAAAAATTGGAGGTGGTGGAAAATTTTGACTATTTTGGGTCATTGATTACTAACAACGGTGACACAATGAAAGAAATTAAACGACGACTATCAATTGCTCTTCAGAGACTAAAACAACTGAATAAATTATGGAATGGGACAGACAGAACTACACAAATTAGATGTTTAAGAGCATGCATCTTTCCCATTGCAACATACGCCTGTGAGACCTGGAAACTTACTAAACAAGCTAAACAGCGCATACATGCCTTTGAATATAAATGTTATAGACGAGTTCTAAGAAAATCTTGGGTAAAGAAAAGAACAAATGCATCAATACTTCAAGAGCTGAATATTGAAGAAGGTTGGCTATTAAAAACGATAAAACAAAGAAAATTGAAATAGTTTGGTCACTTGAAACGTCACGAAAGTTTGGAGAGAACAATAATGGAGAGGTATATGCCTGGGAAGAGAGGGAGAGGAAGGCCAAAGAGAAGATAGATGCAGGATGTGGCGGATGATCTTCAGATGGGTGTATCGGACGCGGGACATCTTGCTTATGATCGAGAGGTTTTCCGGAAAGTTGTTATGGGAGCGAGGTTTAAACGAACGAACGAACGAACTAACTAACTACCTAACTAACTAACTAACTACCTAACTAACTAACTAAATAATTAACTAACTAACTAACTAACTAACTAACTAACTAACTAACTAACTAACTAACTAACTAACTAACTAACTAACTAACTAAATAACTAACTAACTAACTAACTAACTAATTAGACGTTTATTCTGATGCGAGTAGTTAGTTCTCTTTATGAGTTAGCTTCTTTCAAGATATCTTCATCGGTCTTTCTATCCGTGTACTGTGTTCTTATCATTTCTCTATTGAAAAAAAAAAATCTCCGGAGGTTCCACATCGTTCCTCACTTGAAGAAACACAAGTAAACCACCCTCTTCACACACTATAACAGGTGATGGGTATATGGTGCTAACGCCATTTTTGTACAGACCAATCGTCACCCGGTGAGTGATGAGGTGAGCATCACGCCGTACGCCTTTACTTCCATCAACATTTCCTGGCACGAATGTTAAACTGGACCAATTTGTGATCCCATGTGATCTAAATAAGAAAACCGCTGTGATAGGCGATTCGAACGCAAACACCACCACGACAGAGGGCAAGCGTGCTAGCCATTACGCTACTGCAGCTCACAGTAACAACAGTATTTTATAGAATTATATTTAAAAACTCCACCTACTGAATGGGTATACAACCACCTCTTTCTTTTCCTCATACCCCCCCCCCCCCCCCCCATCTCTCCCTTTTCCATGACTTTCCTTTGGTACTCAATGTTTCGAAGCATACATCAGAATGAAAGTCGCAGTTGTTGTAAACACATTAAACACACTGTTGACAATCATGGGCCCAGCAAACATATCATTTATTTACCAGGTTCCGGTATGTGAGTTGACATGTCCAGATCGCTAATTTCTAGACTGCACTGGAAACCAGCGGAAAAGCGCGGGAAGTTCTGTGTCCACAAAACACATAAACAAGTGTTCGTTGGCATTCACGGAAGTCAAGGAATAAAGTACAGGACAGAGTATATAACATGGGTAACCGGTAGAGATATGAAACAATATAATATAGAATTCAAGAGCAGCTTTCGTAGCGCTAGGCAATTTGTGGACGTTAAAAGAAATTAACTGATTCAGTGCCACAAAAAAAATGTAGGTATGGACCAGACATAGTACACAATTAAATGAACGAGTATTATCATGCAACTTTTCGTTCACTGAGCTTTGAATGTTTATGTCATGTGGCCAGCCTCCAGCCCCAAGACCAGCATCCCCCTGTACACATATAATATAGTTTATTTCATAGTGACAGAACAGTCCAGCTGTTACTGCTACATCCTGTAGAGGATATACAACTAACTGTTTCTATGTATATAAGGGGCTGCTGCCCTAGTCTGTCACGATAAAATAAATTATAGTATATGTGCATATAATTTATTTTATCGTGACAGACTAGGGCAGCAGCCCCTTATATACATATAAACAGTTAGTTGTATATCCTCTAGAGGATGTAGCAGGTAACCACAGCATTTTTTTTTGGGGGGGGGGGGGGGGGGGCTGTTTCTGACCTCTTGGTAAGTTTACGTTTAATAGTTTGCCATTGTTGTCTGAACGACTGACACCTCTTTATAACAACCCAACACAAGTCGGTCTGTTGCCAAATCGCCCGCAGTTGTGTTTAGAACGCAGTATACGGGATAATGAACTGAGTCTATAACAGCTTCGCCACGGAGCAGGCCTATATACATATACTATAGTTTATTTCATTGTGATAGAACAGTCAAGCAGACCCCTATACACAATATATATAGTATAGAATTTTTTTTCCCATATGGAACAATCCAGAACCCGTATATTAACTTAAAAATATAGTTTACTTCAATGTGACAGAATAACAGGTGTGCTTCTGATATACGTATAATATATATATTTTTTTTATTGCCATAGAATAACCCAGAACTTTTCAATGCACATATAATATAGTTTATTTCATGTGATAGAATAGTCCACAAGCTTTCTATACCCACATAATGTAGTTTATTTCATTCTGACATAATATCTCAGAAGACTCCAATACACATATAATGTAATTTATTTCGATGTAATGTGTATTTAACCCTTTTCTATGAAGATATTATTCCCATTGACAGAGACCCGGACTAGACAGAGTTGAAGAGTTATCACACCATGGACCAGACAGAGTTAAAGATTTATCACATCCTGGAGCAGAGTTAAAGTGTAATCACGCCATGAACTAGACAGGGTTAAATATGTATCACACCATGGACCAACATGGTTAAAGTATTATCACATCACGGACCAGACAGAGTTAAAGAGTTATCACATAACGAACCAGACAGGGTTAAAGAGTTATCACACCCTGGACCAGAGTTAAAGACTTATCACACCATGGACCAGACAGGGTCAAAAAGTTATCACACCTTGGAGAAGACAGGGTTAAAGAGCTATCACACCATAGACCAGACAGAGTTAAAGAGTTATCACACCCTTGACCAGGTAGAGTTAAAGAGTTATCACACCCTGGACTAGACAGGGTTAAAGAGTTATCACACCCTGGACTAGACAAGGTTAAATAGTTATCACAGCATAGATCAGACAGAGTTAAAGATGTATCAAACCCTGGACCAGACAGAGTTAAAGAGTTATCGCGTCTGGAAGAAGGTACAGTAATGAATTCACATACGACTAACAGATTACCAGCCGGGCGTGGAATTTGTTTGTCTGAACACTTCATTTATCTGCGTTATCGGTGTGTCACCTGGACAGTTGCAATATTGTACTTTGTCCCTAGAACAACAAGCACTCAGCCCCAAGCATTGGGCTTAATGACGCGTGTCCTATCCACTCTACAACACTTACAAATAAATCAATCACGGGGGAACCCCTTGGGGACCATGGAAATCACACGAGACATCATTTCACAGGTACTGGTAGACACTCCTGGTGTTTGTCACTCAAGAATGATGATGACCATTCATTTCATCCAGTGGGGTTGAAAGTTTGGAGCCGTGAGTTCTAAGATGGCTGGTAAGGCCTATTTTGGCTCGAAATGTTCTTTGACAATGTGAGCAAAGAATGCTTGACGTTGCACCCAGACACTCATAGAAGAAAGCTGATCCTACTTCAAACCTCACTTGTTGATTCAGAGAGGCTTGGTCGTCATTTGAGGGTCAGACGTTCAAATCTCTGTGCAACTACCCCTCTTAGTTTCTCTGTTGCTTACTATGTCATATGAAATGTACTTCTGTCAGTTGTCATCAGCGAGTGCTAATCAATAGACAAGAGAGTATTTCCTAATTACACATTCGGTGTATACTTGTTGCAGATGAGGTCGGGGAACTTATGGGAATGTACCGAGTGTTGCGATGTTGGTTCTTAAGTCAACTCAACCAGGTATTTATTTATCTATTCATAGTTGCTATTACAGGAGTCTCCCCTTTACGCAAATCTCACTCTTCTAGCCTCTCTCTTCCTACCTCCCTCCCTCACTATCTCCCTGTATTCCAGTTGGGACATAGACTTCCAACCAAATGACCAAAACCTTAGATATCCAATGCAGCTCTGTCCCCATATTATTCATTTCTGTCTCTACGTCTATTCTCCATGTGTTTTTTGGTCTCCCTCTAATGTTTGGTCTACCTCTAGTTGTTGGTCTCCTCTACTTTTTAGTCTCTCTCTATTTTATTTTCCCTGTCCATTCGAGACAAAGGACCTTCCAGTTATACTGTTCTCAGGTTTTCTCAAATGGGTCTCCCGTACAGCGCCAGAATCTTGGTTAACTGGTATTTGCCTAGTTCTCTCCAGGAGCTCCAAATTGGGGATTGTGTCATCGCAGTCCTATTCCCCGTTGTCATCAATTCATTAACATTCATAGTTTAATTGTTATTCTGAGATAAATAGCAATTTTTCTTTCAAATTATCGTTTCCTTGTCATTGTTCTCATATTGTTATCATTTCATTCTTCTCATCCCAATCTTATGCCTCAATTGTAGTCACTGGAGGGTCTTTTCCGTGGATGTATGTTGTGTTATGCACTTGTTTGCTGATGAAGGCTAGTCGCGGCAACGTCCTGTAAATATTGTAATTCTGTTCGTAATTCTGCTCTGTAAAGCTGCATTACTTTGAGTTATTTTATATTGTTTACATGTCCACAGCTTTACCGCAGTTCCACTAATGTTATTAGTAGTACAGAGTTAACCAGAATTGAATATTGTATGACTGCTGTTAAGTTTAATATACTTTAACGTTCACACATTTCCTAGTACCGTAAAAGCTTCTCTTGCTTTTTGCATTCTTCTTTGGAGATCTTTATCTGTTGCCTCATCTTTATGTACATTGGGTGCCTAAATAGATGTATGATTCCAACTCTTCTAGTGGGGTTTCACCAAGGAAGATCGGGTTATCATTTGTTAGATTTATTCTCATCTTTGTCTTTCCTCAATGTGCTTTTGAAACCTCCCCCCCCCCCTCCCCCAAAAAAGAAAAATCACTCGCTTTAAGCTTGACTGTTACTCCACGTTGTACTGAGCTAGCTTACCTTATTACCAGTTTCCCTCGCCACCAGGCGAACCCACTACGACTTCTGAGGTACTTGTAATTTACGTCCCCAAGCTGAAAGAGGCTAATGGAACTAGAACATTATATACAACAATAAGAAAGAAACGAACAGCATTCTTTGGTCATGTGATGACAAGAGAAGCATTGGAGAACATCGTAACGACTGGAAAGATAGAGGGGAAGAGAGGCAGAGGTCGATCAAGAGAAATGATGCTGGATGGATTGCGACGGTGGTATGGAGGAATATCAGCAGCAGAGTTGATCCAGAACACCTGAGATCGAGATTTGTGGAGAGACATGAACGCCTACGCCAGCTGGCATGGCACTTGATGATGATGATTAAATCAATTGTTTGGTCCAACTGACCGATATAAGGATTGAACCCGCTACCTCTGGATCAGCATACTGGAAGTTTAAGAGCGAGCGCTTTTGTCCATTAGATCATGATGACCTAAATTGAAACCTAATTGTTGTGACCTCTCATATAATGTTGTTATTCTATTCTGCGTCTGAAATCCTGTGTGAGACAGGAGGACAATGTCAGAGAAGCTCAGATCATCGAGCTGTTTGTCAGAGAAGTCCATTGGATTCCCATTTCCGGCAGTGCGTGTTGTTGGTTGACGAAACCTCTCCATCAACAACCCATAGTCCATGCTGGTTGGTTGCTGCTTCTTCTGAAGGATTGAATTTAATTCTGAAGTTCCATGCAGTTTAACCTAGAAGATCCATGCAGTTTAACAGTTTAACTCTGAAGTCCCATGCAGTTTAACTCTAAAGTCCCATGCAGTTTAATTCTGAAGTCCCGTGCAGTTTAACTCTGAAGTCCCATGCAGTTTAACCTGGAAGTCTCTTGTAGTTTAACAGATTAACTCTGAAGTCACATGCAATTTAACTCTGAAATTCCATGCATTTTAACCCAGAAGTTCCATGCAGTTTAGCAGTTTAACTCTAATGTATAGATAGTATGCAATTTAATTGTGAAGTTCGATGTAGTTTAACCCTGAAGTTCCATGAAGTTTAACAGTTTAACTCAGAAATCCATGCAGTTTAACCCCTACGTACCATGCAGTTTAACTCGATGAAGTTCGATGAAGATTAACCCTGATCTCCCCTGCAGTTTAACTCAGAAGTTCCCTGCAGTGTAACAGTTTAACCCTAAAGTCCCACTCAGTGTAACGCTGAAGTCCGTGCATTGGAAACATTTCGTCTGCGACTGAAAAGGGCTTGCATATGTAGCACAAGGGTCGGTGTAGACTGTAGAGACTTCTCACCTTACCCAGTACAGAAGTACCACATTCACGGGGACTGACAGGGAACGGTGTAGTGGCTTCACACCCTACCCAATACAAAAGTGCCACCTTCACGGGGACTGACGGGGACGGTGTAGAGACTTCTCATCCTACCTATTACAAAAGTTCCACCTTCACGGGGACTGACAGGGGACGGTGTATAGATTTCTCATCCCACCCAGTACAGAAGTTCCACCTTCACAGGGACTGTCAGGAGCCGGTGTAGAGACTTCTCATCCTACCCAGTACAGAAGTACCATCTTCACAGGGACTGACAGGGGACGGTGTATAGATTTCTCATCCCACCCAGTACAGAAGTTCCACCTTCACAGGGACTGTCAGGAGCCGGTGTATAGACTTCTCATCCAACCCAGTACAGAAGTTCCACCTTCACGGGGACTGACAGAGGACGGTGTAGAGATTTCTCACCTTACCCAGTACAAAAGTTCCACCTTCACGGGGACTGACAGGGGACGGTGTAGAGACTTCTCACCCCACCCAGTACCAAAGTACCACCTAAACGGGTTCTGTGTTGCAGACCTAACCTTACCCTTTCCCAGCTCAGAAACAAGCGGGGCGTGCAGGGCCGGTACCGTAAGTTTACATCCATGAAGAGACGTGTTACAATGTAACCGATGAATGAATTACCACAACACGAGAAGTGGAATCTGTAAGCTTTACTAGAACTCGATCTCTTCTCATCTCCTCGTGTTCCTCTTGTACCTTGCGGTGTCGAGGTGACGCATTAAACAGCGGGAGAGTGTCCGTTTATGGGCTTCATGATTCGAAATTCCCATGGACTCTGTTATTCCCTCTGTTCTTCGTTTACATGCCCGGCCTCTTCTTCTGCTTTCATTTGGTCTGTACATCTTTGCTTGTTGTTGTTGTTACTTGGTAATTTAGTTACTTGGCCAAACCATTTAACTTGCTGTTTTCTGATAACATTTATCGCTGGTATAACCTCAACTATAATCCTGATTTCTTCATTTCTCGTCTTGGTACAATGATTATTCTTCTCAGGCATCTCATTTCTGTTGTGATTTTTCTTTTCTTTTTTTCTGTGACAGTCCAGGTTTGGCATTGATAGCATAGAGTTGGTAGGAAGATTGTGTTGTAGAGTGCTATCTTAGTAAATATTGATATGTGTTTCTTCTTTAGTATTGGTACTATTTATCCAATGAGTTTATTTGCAGTATTGCATCTATTTTCGATCTCGTCTTCTGATATGCCATTTGATGACAATATACTTCCGACGTACTTAAAACTCTTTACTTGTTTCAGGGGGTGTTGGTTTAGATGCATCTTTGTTGTTTTTCTTCTTTGGTTATAGTTATTACCTCTGTTTTACTGGCGCTAATTTTCATGTTATGTTCCTTACACACTTCTTAAGACTATTCATGTGAATTTTTAATTCTGCTTCTGATTTTGCTATCACGAGTAACCAGATGGACGTTGTGGCAAAAGCCTTGTTTAGCACACAAATAACAGACATACATCAATACAACAACATGAAAACTCTACTTGAAAATATTTATATAAAAGTTATTCGTCTGTTTCCTCGTTGTGGACTGGATACGCATGTGTCTGAATACCGCGAGTATGATTATAACAATGTGGTTAGACGGAAAATGGCAACCAGGACACGACATACGGACTGGCAGAGACTAGGCCAACCTTGGTCATGTTTTCTCAAGAAGGTTTAGCTTTTTCGTGGTCAAACGACGCAAAGTCAGGCGAGCGTCCAGCCGCTACGCATTGGCAAATGCTCTAATATACGAGGGGGGTTAAGATGAAAACTTTAAAAGTATGATAGAAATTACAATAACATGTCGTTGTCTTTTAATCTGTTAATAGTGTGGCATCACGGTGCTGGCAAACACGGTGGCATCATAAGGACAGTTTAAAGATGGCCGCACCACTTTTGATATGCACCAAAGTGGATCAGCGTTCTGCTATCCGTTGTTTGAACAGTGAAGGGGTGAAATCTATAGAAATTCATCGGCGAAGGTCCAATATGGTGATGCATGCCTGTCAGTACAGCATGTGTATGAGTGAAGTAGGAAGTTTTTTAAAACATGGAATCATACCGAAAAACTTTGTATAAAGGACACACAACTACAACAACAGTAACACGGAATCATACCGAATAACGAAGTATAACAGACACATAGCGTACAGCAGAGGTTCCCAAACCACGGCATGCGGGCCACTTGTGGCCCGCCAACTGTCAGAAAGTGGCACGCGAGGTCTCGTTATTTAATATAGTATATTTTAATAATTTCAAAAATGTATTCGGAACGCCCGTCAGCATGCGATAATTTACTCTGCTCGTTGTTGTTATGCTCAGATAAATTTCTGGAGCTGCTTCATCTTCAGCTGATTATATGATTTCATTCTGGCGACTATTGCCTATCGAACAATTTGAACACATGCGTTCATTCGCCCAGAGATGCATTTGTCGTTATGGTCGACTTACAGATGCGAGCAGTCATTTTCCGCAATGAGCGTTATAAAAAACAAGCAACCTCCCAGACTCACCGAAAATAACCTATCTGCGCTTATGACTTTGTGCACGACAGATTTGTGCCCAGACATTGATAAACTGGCATCTGGCTTAAGTAACTGGCTATGAAGAACAGTTACAATTGTAAATTAATTACATTAATAACGATTTTCGAAACTGATTAAAAATTTATTGTTAAATGAACATTTCTTCTTCTTCTTCTTCTTCAGCATTCCGAGCCATTGAGGTTCTTTGCTGCAAATACAATCTGTCTCCATTCGTCTCTCTGGTGGACCTTCTCTTGCCAGTCGTTGATTCCAAGTGCTTGTAGGTCTGTATGTATATTATCTCTCCACCGCCTTCTTGGTCTACCTCGGGGTCTACGGTCATTTATTTCCTGAGTGTAAGCGAGTTTTGTTTCCCTATTATCTTCCATTCTTTCTATATGCCCCAGCCATTGTAGTCTATTAGCCTTCATGATACCAGTGATTAGCGGGGACTTAAACAAATCATAAATAAATGAACATTTGATTTAAAAAAAAAAAAATGAAAAAAAAAAAGGACCACAGTGCAGTACTGACACTGACTGCCTTTAAAGGTTTAGAATTTTTTTTGTCGAAAGTTAAGAAAGATAATAATGATATTGCACGACCTTTATAATTTTATAACGTTGTGGCCCGCTTAATTACCGAAAATAGTAGATATGGCCCTCTGCTTGAAAAGCTTGGGAACTACTGGCGTACAGCAACAGCAACCATGGAATCATACTGAACAACTTTGTATAAATGACACACAGCGTACAAAGCAGTAACACTGAATCATACTGAACAACTTTGTATAAATGACACATAGCGTACAAAACAGTAACATTGAATCATACTGAACAACTTTGTATAAATGACACACAGCGTACAAAACAGTAACATTGAATCATACTGAATAACTTTGTATAAATGACACACAGCGTACAAAACAGTAACATTGAATCATACTGAATAACTTTGTATAAATGACACACAGCGTACAAAACAGTAACATTGAATCATACTGAACAACTTTGTATAAATGACACACAGCGTACAAAACAGTAACATTGAATCACACTGAACAACTTTGTATAAATGACACACAGCGTACAAAACAGTAACATTGAATCACACTGAACAACTTTGTATAAATGACACACAGCGTACAAAACAGTAACATTGAATCACACTGAACAACTTTGTATAAATGACACACAGCGTACAAAACAGTAACATTGAATCATACGGTACAACAATGTATAAAAGACACAGCGTACAACAACACAAGTCTTTAAAAGTCTTAAAAGTCGAGTGGACCGACTTCATTGCCCCGGGTTTTATCCCATATGGCTCGGTCTCTTTCCGCAGGGCGACCTGTCGAAAGCATCGCACATAGCACAATCTGCGTAGCTCCGGCGACGACCCCCAGGAGTTTCCGAGAAAAATGCACCCGTGAATCGAAAGACGTAGCCCAGAATCGAACCCACAATCTTTGGAGCGCGAGGCAAACGGCTTGACCACTTCACCAGGGAGACTTTCAAACAGTACAACAACAGTAACATGGAATCATACCGACAAACGAGTACTGCACCAGGGAGCTGGAGTGCTTCCCGTGTCTCAAGAAGATATTCAGCATGTCAGCAAAGGCATCGGCCGGGTCACAGGGCACGTCGTCCACCAGTGCTTGAAACTGGTAGCCTTGGCTCCGGACAGCGGCAAAGTCAGGGCTCTGGTTGATGTGCTGGTTTAGAATGGCACACGTTAAGTGGGGTTATTTAGAGTAAGGAAATTGAGTAAACAGACAAATAACACGCAGAGATGCTCAATAAGGCAAGAGTTAGTTGCATATCCTTTACAGGACCTCGCAGTTAACCCCATAATTTTTTGTCTGCTTGCGATTTTTTGGTAAGTTTACATTCAGTAGTTTACCATTGCTTTCTGAACGACCGGCACTCATTCCGTTGTATGAAAACCAACGCAAGGTGGTCTGCTGCCAAATCTCCCGCAGCTGTGTTTCGAATGCGCTATGCGGGATTACGAATTGCGTAACCCCTTCTCCACAGAGCAGGGGAGAGCAATAGCCAAGACAAAAGCTGAAACCGTACACAGTCCCTTTACACGCCTTGACGGGATCGGGGTTGACTGATTGATTGATTGATTTAGGAACCGACATCACAGCATTCGGGACATTCCCATAAGCGCTCCGTCCCCATCCTCAGCAGCCAGCGAAGAGTTCCAACACTAATAGTTCCAGCAGCAATCTGATTGGGGTATATGGTACTAGCGACATATTCGTATAGGCCCATCCGTACTGGATGGCTGATGCGGTCAATATCACGCCTTTACTTCTCAGGATATTTCCTGGTGCTATTCTAGGTCCTGGACTGTGGTAGGTCGATTACAAAATCCACCTCGAGCGGCATTCGAACCAGTGTCCACCGGGCCGCAGGCAACCGTGAAAAACAGAAGGCCATTAAAAATACAGTAATGTATCATTCATTAATTAATTCATTCATTCAGTAGCTTGTCCTTTGCAGAACCTCTTTCTCATGTGTTCAGGGCTAGATAGCTAGCAAGTTGTAATACTTTACCTGTAAACTGAGATTGACAGCAGCCAGGGCCTCGTATCCAAGCCGCTTGGGTCCAGACATGGCTACCATAACAGCCACGGTTATATTCTGTAAGCCGGCACACGTACACACGGAGACGAGTCCCACTAGAACGATCCACACTACAAACACCATCTTTTCTGTACCTCGACTTATCACTAAGACAATTGTGCCGTATTTATTAATGTATTATTTTTAGTGTCAAATACCGGCTAAATGAGTATTAACATCTTGAGAGATTAACAACGCATCAAAAATGAGAATTTTCAAATGCTATGTATATTTAAGCTCTAGAAAAACCGGGAATGAAAGGAAAGTTGATACAAGAAATAACAAAGAGGCAAGTGAAATAGTTCGGCTACGTTAAAAGATAAAATCTTTATTGTATGGCATGGTTGCGGGCAAGAGAACAAGAGGCAGGCAACAATACAAGTTGGAAGATAACAATAAGAGGTGGTCGTTTCTCAAAATATACATAGCCCAGGTACACCAATGGATGCTTCATCTCCCTCAGCAAATATCGCCAAGTGCTGTTACTGATTGTTCCAGTAACAGTCCAGATGTAAACACATTTTATTCGCCTCCTCATGCGTGACTTCTTGCGATAGCCACACTTAAATCCAAACTCATGTACCCTTAAATATGCTTCTTCATCTGTTTTTGAATCTTCAACTAGCAGTCACCGATAGATAGTCTTCAGAATGTCTGCCATTTCCACCATAAGTTTTCTAGCTTGTGGAACTCTTGACGTGATTAGATCCATATGGAGTTAGGGAATGTATAAGGGGGCGATCGCCCACGCCAGCCGGTAAGGTACTTGATAATGATGACGAGGAAAGGCAATAATTAGCTGCTGACAGACGGCGTGAACAATCAGAGTTCGGTATCTCCGACATTTTCTAGAAGAGGTTGAGCACCATTGTCCTACCCTTTATGTAGTGATGTTCAGTAATAGTAGCCCGTCCTCTACCAATGGAAGGTGCGGTTGGAAACTACTCTTCATTAGTGGCCATTGTACCAAAAATTCACGCACGTTGTCACATTGTGACTAATCTGTGACATTGCCTGAAATCACCTTCTTCCCATTTGTTTTCCCCAACCTGTCACAGAATATAGCCCTTCTCTCACGTTTCAAGTTATTTAATAAACACTTTCGGTTGTTACCAATATACAATCCACCTTTGTGTTTGTCACAATCTACAAATTTCCATTCAGATTGTCACGAAACGAACCCAGTCTATCTATTTACCACAATCTACAAATACCCACTCTGATTCTAGCGAAATAAATACAACTATTGTTTCCCACGATCTACAAGTACCCACCCTTGTTCTCACGGAATAAACATATCTATTCTATTTCTCACGATCTACAAGCACTCACTACTTTTTTAAAATTTTTTTTTGCATATCCTATTTACAGGACATCACTGTCAACATCAGCATTTTACTCCTGTTGTTGATGTCTTAGCAAATTTACGTTCAGTAGTTTTCCATTGATTTCTGAACGACCGGCTCCCATATCAGCACGTTAGGACCCAGCGCGATGCGGCCTGCTGCCAAATCGGTCGCAGCTGTGTTTCAACGCATTTAAGAGGGCTCACGAATACCCATTACTGTTGTCGCTAAATAAACACATCTATTCTGATTCCCATGATTTACAAGTACCCACCCTTGTTCTCACAGTATAAACTCATCTATTCTGTTTCCCGCGATCCACAAGTACCCACTCTGATTGGTACGGAATAAAGTCAACCACCCTGTTGTGACAATATACGAGTACCCACTCTTGTTCCCACGAAATAAACACATCTATTTAGTACCCACTATCTACAAATACTCATTTCTGTTATTACAGAATAGAGCAAACTATTGTTTGTCACGAATTACAAGTATCTAGTCACGTTGTCAAGGAATTATCTATTCTGTTTTTCACGATCTACAAGCACCCAATCATGTTGTCACTGAATACAGTCAACTCCTCTCTGTTTGTCACAACCCACAAGCGCTCGCTCACGCTGCCATGATATCAACAACACCACATCTCCGTTCTTCAGGCAGGGACGATGCTGCTGCCTTATACATATCGATACCGAGAGAGAGAGAGAGAGAGAGAGAGAGAGAGAGAGAGAGAGTGAGAGAGAGAGAGAGAGTGAGAGAGAGAGAAGGAGAGAGAGAGAGAGAGAAGGAGGGAGAGAGAGAGAGAGAGAGAGAGAGAGAGAGAGAGAGAGAGAGAGAGAGAGAGAGAGAGAGAGAGAGAGAGAGAGAGAGCATATTTCAACAACTGAAAATCACAGGAAGATTTAAGATATTCCGGATATCTGCACTACACAAACAACAACTACTTTAGTCCATCACATATGTTACTTAAATGTGTATGGTAAATAACAATGTTGCAGGGCCTGCTATTTATTTGAGACATTGATTGTGAATTGTTCCTTAATGTCCTTATTTCTGAACTATCCTATATTGTATTGCTTTTTGTGTTCATGGGGTGTCATGTACCTCCTCAGCTTCACATTTTACCTATCAGAAGTTGATCTACATATAAGTCTGCTCCTCTAAATACTCTCACTTTATGTAGAGAAGATTCACATTTCATGTTGATGCAGATGTGGTCAAGTTCCCTGTTTTGTGGTCAGGTGAAGACCAATTTCTTTGTGAATTCTTTTATGTGGAAAAACGCGCCAATCTATGTACTGATTAACTACGCATACATTAGCAAATAGCTCTCCATATTCTTTACATCTTGTCCATGTTTCCCAATGATCTCCTCAAAGCCCATGTTATCCGATCATGTCTTAGCATTCAGGTCAGCTATCAGGATTGTGGTATTTCTATTTCTTTGACTGCTCATAATTCTGTGGAGTTTGGTATAAAATTGGCCCTTAACTGATTCATCCTTATTACTTGCAGATGTTTAACACGGGATTTCTTATTGTTTATTGTTTTGGAACTCACTACTTTCCATACTTACTGTACCCTTATGAATACCATTAGGGTCACTTAGGGGGTAGAGGGAGGGGAGAGAATTTGTCTGTCTCAGTATGATCTGAGAACAGCACTTTTTCACCTGTGCTAGAAAACTTTGCGTCTGTTCCTGTCCACCTTGTTTCATCTAATCCCAAAATTTTAATGTCGTATCATTTAATCTTCTTCCTCCACCTGTCATGTCTTACCCGACTCATACATAACTCCAACATTCCAAGTGCCAATTCTGTAGGTTCCCCCAGGTGAAAGAAAAACAATCTGCGGACCGGACTCCTTGCGGCTTTCTCCCCATCACGCCATGTCTCTTCTAGAAGCCCCTGCGTTACCCCTGGTTGGTGTGGTGATTCTGTTTTCGTTAAATTTGGACGTGTTCATAGTTCGTTAGATTTTGTGGCTACATTTTTTCTACGGGATGAGGGAGCCAGTCCCAAGCTCAATTCCTCATCGCCGCCACTTACCACCTGTCTGGTAGTTTACAGTTTGAGACTATTCTTCGCTTCCCTTAAGAGTCGCGGTAAGACAAGAACGGTAGCGTCATTTGACGCTTTTTATAACATGCTGGGGATGTGGTAGTGTTAACATTCTGTGCTCTGCTTAGTAATTACGTTAACATTCTGTGCTTCCCTTTAGGATTACAGTTGCATTATGTGCTTCCCTTTAGGATTACAGTAACATTCTGTGCTTCCCTTTAGGATTACAGTAACATTCTGTGCTTCCTTTTAGGATTACAGTAACATTCTGTGCTTCCCTTTAGGATTACGTTAACATTCTGTGCTTCCTTTTAGGATTACGTTAACATTCTGTTCTTCCCTTTAGGATTACGTTAACATTCTGCGCTCTCTTTTAGGATTACGTTAACATTCTGTGCTTCCCTTAACACTCTGTGCCACCCTTTACGCTTACAGTAACATCCTGTCCTTCCATTTAGGATAACGGTAACATTCTGCGCTTCCTTTTAGGATTACTGTAACATTATGTGCTTCCTTTTAGGATTACAGTAACATCCTGTGCTTCCATTAGGATAGCGGTAACATTCTGTTCTTCCTTTTAGGATTCCGTTAACATACAGGCGATGCTCTCGTCGACTCCTACAACATGCATGGTAGGTTGCAGTGTTCATATTCTCTGCTTCCCCTTAGGGTGCTAGAGCCAAATTGTTATGTTGTCCCGTCCCCGATGAAGATGTATATAATCGAAACGTCGTTTGTTGTGCCCTAGAGTATTGGATGACACGAATGGTCATCATTATTCTTGATGATAATGCTATGCTAAAACACAGGAATCTGTTTGAAATATGTGCAATGTTAACATTATCATATTTTAATTTGGCCTGGGTGCACAGGGGAATAAATGGCCAGTATTTCCCTCCCACAGTGAACGACGAGAGCTGGCATCGAAATTGTGCCCGTTCGCGTTCATACCACAATTAACATAATGTCTTAACTTATGCCAACGCGAAAGATGGCACACTAAAATAAGTCCAATATGAAAACATAACTGGTCTGCTAATGCAAGGGAAATAATCACGTAGACGTAAAGAGCAGAAACATATTCTTTCCCTTTCCACCTCTCTCTCTCTCTCTCTCTCTCTCTCTCTCTCTCTCTCTCTCTCTCTCTCTCTCTCTCTCTCTCTCTCTCTCTCTCTCTCTCTCTATCCGCGCACACACACACACACACACACACACACACACACACACAAACAACTAACACGCGTAAAAACAACACAGAACACATATATCACCATTGTCATGCGGTTCATCAATAGACGCAAGCTTTTTTCCCCGGGCAGTTCGGCCGTGGACACAACCCAGGCTCACAAAAATTAGTACTTGACAATTTTCTGAGAAGGAAATGCGACGAGGAAAGGAACTAGCCAACACACCAGATTAAGTGGTGGCCTAGACCACGTGAGGGCTTGACGCTCCACACCTAACTCCAGTATCTACCATGGGATTGCTTTTGTATTATTTTTATTGTTATATTTCATAGTTTACTGTGGAGTACATATGCACGGTAGTTACTTCTTCTTCTTCTTTCTTCTTCTCCTTCGTCCTCCATTGTCCTCCTTCACCCCCCCCCCCTTCTTCCTCCTGCTCCCCCTCTCCGCTTCCTCCTCCCGCTTCTTCTTCCTCCTCCTTCTTCTTCTTCCTCGTTCTTCTTTTTCCTCCTTCTTCGTCTTCCTCATTCTTCTTCTGCTTCCTTCTTCTTCTTCCTCCTTCTTCCATTTCTACCTCCTCCTCCAGTCTCCTCCTCCCTCCTTCTCCTCCCTACCTTCTCCTTCCTCCTTCATCCTCCTCATTCCCCTCCTCCTCCCTCCCCTCCTCCCGTCTCGGTCTCTGTCTCCTTCTCCCCTTACCCCTCCTAATTACCCTCCTCCTCCTCTTACTCCTCTTCCTCCATCTCCATCTCCGACTCCTCCTCCTCCTTCTTCTTCCTTCTCCCTTCTTCTTTCTTCCTCCGTTCTGCCCCTCTTCTTCATCCTTTCTTCTTGCATTCTTCCTTCCTCCTTCCTTTTTAATTCCCTCGTAATTTCCTTCCTTCCTTCCTTCCTTCCTTCCTTCCTTCTTCATTATGTCTTCCTTCCTAATTTCTTCCTTCTTCTTTACTTCTTCCTTCTTCCTATATTATTCCTTCTTTCTCTATTCTTCCTTCTTCTTCTATTCTTCCTTCTTCCTCCCTTCTTTCTTTTCCCTCTCTTCTTCCTCAGTTCTTCCTTCCTCCTAATTTCTTCCTTCCTCCTCACGTCTTCCTTCTTTCCCCCTTCTTCCTTCATCCTCCCTTCTTAATCATCATCGTGATAATCATCATGATCATCATCATCATCAACATCATCATGATCATCATCATCATCATCATCATCATCATCATCATGATCATCATCATCATCATCATCATCATCATCATCATCATCATCATCATCATCATCATCATCATGATCATCATCATCATCATCATCATCATCATCATCATCACCATCATCACCATCATCATCATCAACATCTTCTTCGTATTCTCATCTTCTAATGCAGCGGTGGCTCACAACTACCCCACTCCCAGACGTATTCATAACTGGCTGGGTATTGTAGGTAAAGTGTCTCAAGCCAACCATCCTCATTCGCCTCTTACGACAAGCATAGTAGGTTACAGTACCTTTGCTTCTCATATGGGCTCTGCTAACATACAGGCTGCTGCTGTCGGATTTGCAATGGTAACTCAATGAGGCCAGTATGCAGACGGCTATAGGACGGGTGTTCCTGGCAGACGGCTATAGGACGGGTGTTCCTGGCAGACGGCTATAGGACGGGTGTTCCTGGTACAGATTTCATAATGTCGGTAGTCTGACAGATTGAACGAGTATAATCGACTTTTCTAGTTAGAAATCTTTTTTTTTTTTTTTTGCATATCCTTTACAGGACATTGCTGTCAACACCAGCATCTTTCAGCTGTATGTTGATCTCTTGGCAAGATTACGCTCAGTAGTTTGCCATTGCTTTCTGAGCGGCCAGCTCACATACCCCGTTAAGTTATCGATGCGATTCGAACAACCACTGATTCTTACCGTCATCACGTTAACCCACGAGAGTATACGAGATTACAGAGAAAAGTCATAACCTCTAAGCCACGAAGCCGGCAGTTAGAAATCTAAACAATATAAAATATCATAAAGTAATGCAGCTTCACAGAACATAATTTCGAAACATACAGTACGTTGCGGCGACTAGCCTTCATCAGCAAACCAAATACATACACCAAACACAACATACAATCACAGAGAAGACCCTCCAGTGTCTATATTAAGGCATAAGTACGGGATGAGAAGAATAAAAATATGAAAAAAAATAAGCACAATGAAGAGAAAATGAAAATTTGAAGGAAAAAAAAAATTGCTACTTATCTCAGAATCCCAGGCTAGAAATATAGAACTTCAATGTAGTAGATAGGAAGCTATGCTGATAATGTTCCAGCACTTACAGATGAGGGTTTCAAGCCTACGATCATCGTCCGCCAACAGATGAAAGGATTCGCCTTCGTGCTTTCAGGCCTACAGAACTGTCAGCGAAAGAACTGTCAGAGCAAGAACATATATTTGGGAGAACAATAACTGTCAGAGCCAGAACTGTCAGAGAAAGAACTGTCAGAGCAAGAACTGTCAGAGCAAGAACTGTCAGAGCAAGAACTGTCAGATCAAGAACAGTTTGTTGGGAGAGCAAGAACTGTCAGAGCAAGAACAGTTTGTTGGGAGAGCAAGAACTGTTAGAGCAAGAACTGTTAGAGCAAGAACAATTAGTGGGGAGAGCAACAACTGTCACAGCAAGAACAGTTAGAGCAAGAATTATCGGAGCAAGAACTATCGGAGCAAGAACTGTTAGAGCAAGAAATCTTTCTAAGCTGGTAGTGATGTATCTAAAGTTGTTCTTGATACAATTACTCCCTCCTTTACGTGGTCTTTCCCTTGCGCTATATCAATTATATTTGTTTCACCGCGGTTCTCTGTGGCAGATGGTACAAGGTATCTCATCTTATTCCACGCTGTAATTCTTTAATGCCGAACTCCGTGGCTAAGGACTTACGGACGCGATTCGTGAGTCCGCTTCCTGAGGACGAAACACAGCTGCGACCACTTTGGCAGCAGATGGCGTCGCGCTAGGTTTTAACGTGTTGGCATGGAAGCCGGTCGTTCAGAAAGCACTGGCAAACTACTGAACGTAACACTTGCCAAGACATCAACAACGGACGTTCCTGTAAATAGGAAATGAGAAAACAATATTATTTAATAGTTGGGGTTAGCTGTGTGTTTGTGCCACAAATAATACACACTGAGAGTCTGTGTGACTGCCATTATGTCATAATGGCAACTGATGTCACACACACACACACACACACACACACACACACACACACACACACACACACACACACTCCCTCTCTCTCTCTCTCTCTCTCTCTCTCTCTCTCTCTCTCTCTCTCTCTCGCTCTCTCTCCCAGTCTGTCTCTCTACATAACGAACACACTCACAGATATGTCAAGTTAGTTCTATTTACAGAACGTTTCAGTCAGTCCCAGCATGTTTTGGCTGTTTGTGATTTACAAGGAAAGTTTACGTTCAGTAGTTTCCCATTCCTTTCTGAACAACCGACGCTCATCCCATTGTTGAAAATCAACCCAACCTGTCGGCTTCCAAATCGCCTGTGGCTGATATCAAATGCGTTATTCGTTATTCGTGATAGCAAATCGTGTTTTTTAGCCCCTCGCCGTAGACGTCCTTCGTCACACAAATACATTTCAATTCAAAACCCAGTCTCTATCTTTTCCCCTCTTTATTCAAAGATGACACAGTATTGGTGGCGGATAATGCAAAAGATCTGCAATTGTTGCACATTGCAGTAACACCCAACGGGGGCCAAGACAGGCTTCTCCTTGAATCAAGAATAGAGTAACAATGATGATATCAAAGAAAAATGTGATACCAAACTGTGAAATGGAAGTAGAAGGGAAAATTCTTAACCAAGTGGATAATTTTAAATATCTATGGGCGAATATAACATCTGACAGAAGGTGCACAACAGAGATTAAGAGCATAATAGGGCAAGCAAAAGCTGCATTTCAGAAAATGAAAAGTATTTTATGCAATAAGTCACTATCGTTGACTGTAAGAAAGAGGTGTTCTGAACTGTATATAGAACCTGTTTTGCTGTATGGCAGTGAATCGTGGAATGTAAATGAACAACTTAGGAAGCACTTTGAAGCAACAGAGGTGTGGTTCCCAAGACGAATGTTGCAAATTCCTTGAGCTTGCAGAGTAACTAACAACGATTGCCTGAAAGAGGCTAATGAAACTAGAACATTATATACAACAACAAGAAAGAGGCAAACACTTTCAATTCTCATGTAATGAAGAGAGAGAAGCATTGGAGAACGTCGTGACAACTGGAAAGATGGAGGAGAAGAGAGGCAGAGGTAGACCAAGAGAAATGACGTTGGATGGATTGAGACGGTGGCATGGAGGAATATCATCAGCAGAGTTAATCCAGAACACCGAAGACCGAGATCTGTGAAGAGACATAGACGCAAACGCCAGCTGGCATGTCACATGATGATGATGATGATGATGATGATTCAAAGAATTCACAAATATTTTCAAACAAGACAGCAAACCTACAATACCGCCCACCCTTTCCTCCCTCAGCATATAAGTAGTACACGTTTCCCTTCTCCACATCCCTCCCCAACCCCATTAAGAATAACACGGTTTTCATCTGGCATCATCGGCCGGCTGCCTGGTTTGAGACTGGCCCAGTTCCTTAGCCCTGGTCACGAAAAAATCGCTAGGATGACTCATCGGGTGAGTTCAACTTCTGCAGACGTTCTGGGACAGTCTGGCTTGGCGCGGTTGTGTAACTCCAATTACTGGACACATCAGTAGGCAGGGGTGGGGGAGGAATGTGAGAATAAATGTTGATCTGTCTGTCTGTCTGTCTGTCTGTCTGTCTGTCTGTCTGTCTGTCTGTCTGTCTGTCTGTCTGTCTGTCTATCCGTCTATCTGCTCCGTCCGTCTGCCTGTCTGTCTGCTCCGTCCGTCCACTAGTCTGTCTGTCTACTCCGTCCGTTCGCCTGTCCGTCTACTCCGTCCATTCGTCTATCCGTTCCGTCCGTCCGCCTGTCTATCTGTCCAGTTCACTAATCTATCTGTCTACGCAGTCTGCCCGCCTGTCAGCTCCGTCTGACTGTTCAGTCCGTCTGTCTGGTTATCAGCTCCGTCTGCCTGTCTATCAGCTCCGTCGGTTCGCCTGACTGTCTGTCTGTCTGCTCTGTCTGTTCCGTGGATCCAATTGACTGTCTGTATGCTCCGTCCGTCTGTCTGTCTATTGCATTCGTCCGCCTGACTGTCTGTCTATTCCGTCCGTCTGTCTGTCTGCTCCGTCGTGCCCCCTATACGACTGTGTCGAGGTAATTTGTGAAATCGCTGATTGGTTCGTCTGTAACCCTGAGAGGCGTGAAGTCTGTAACTCTGGGAGGCGTGAAGTGTTAGAACAATGGTTCTCAACCTTATTTGGCCCGTGCCCCCCTTCATCATATTTTCAGAACGTCTTTCTCCCTATTTCATATTTCTTACCTAAAAATTTGGCCCATGCCTCCCATTACGATATTTTCAGAATGTCATACCGCCCTGCCCTTTTTTCGTATTTCCTACCTAAAACTTCCGCCCCCGCCCCTACACAGTATACATAATCGGTTCTTGTATTAACGCGATCTTGAAATAATCTTAATTCCCTCCCTGGAAACCCTAAAATCCCCCCCCCCCCCCCCCGGGAATTCTCCACCGGTTGAGAACCACTGTGTTAGAAGATGAATCAACGTAAACACGTTCCCAGGCTTGCACTATTTAAGAATGGACTATCACGTGACGCTCAAAGGAGGCAGAGCTGTTGCTAGACAACCTCGTTTCTCTAGCTTGGAATGCATTAAGTAGCATATGAATAAGCAGAAGAAGAAGGGGCAGAAGAAGAGGAAATGAAGAAGAAGAAGAAGAAGAAGAAGAAGAAGAAGAAGAAGAAGAAGAAGAAGAAGAAGAAGAAGAATTGAAACTACTGTTATGCATTACTTTGAATTTAAGCGTTAAAACTTTAAAACACAGTCTTTGAAATGACACGCAACCAACCAACCAACCAAAGATGACGTAAAATCCGCGTTCACATAGTTTTTGACGCCTCGTTGACCCACACAGACCTTTTCGCCATATGCGATCTACCTATGTCCTCGCGCATGTAGTTTAGTGGTTCGGCTTTCTTTTTATCTAGCGCTGTCGAGTCTCACAGCCAGATGGCAGCACAGTTTGCTGTTCACATATTCCAAGAGTGTCCTCATTGCCACAGATCAACAACAGTGGAATTATTCTTTAAAGCCCATTCACCATCAACATGCGCCATGTCGATAAGCGCGAGTGTGGTGGTCATGTTTCTCCATTTTATACGATTCCAAAGTCGTGGATCAGCTCTGTGGTCCTGTCTCGATTCTCTCACGTGACCAAGCCATCTAGATATTTATACCGCTGCCTTCCCCTTGTTCCCCCTCCTAATCTTGCCAGTTGTCACCAAGTTTTTAAGTTGATTTCTTCTCATAGCGTGTCCAAGAATGCTTGACTGTCTACGCCTAATTTATCTAATCAGTTGATGCTTTTTGTTTGTTTCCTGCAGGACTTGCTCATAGGCATTTTTGTCTATCCATGGTATTCTACGCATTTTCCTCAATAACCACATTTCCACAGCCATGAGATGTTTTTCAGCTTGACTGCTCATTGTCCACGCTTCACATCCACACAAAGTACAGGCTCCATGTAGCACTTCAACACATTTTTTCCTCGTTGCAATTGGCATCATGTTTCTTATCGGTCAGTATATTTTCCATCCTGCAAAATTCTAGGTAGCGATTCCTGCTCTAATTCCTTCAAGGCACCTCTCATCAGATGTTATGACTGCTCCGAGATAGTTATACCGATTCACTAGTTTAAGAATAATCCCACTTACCCGTACATTACATTGTGGTATTTCTTCCTTCTTAGAGACGACCACAAGTGAACATTCAAGACTGAAGTTTAACAAGAGACAATAATGAGGATGTAGTCAGTCTATTCTAAGTAAACTAGAGAAGATTCTATTTTTCGCAGAGCGGTTCAGTTACTTTCGTCACCGCAATGTCTGATATTGTCGAATTCATTTCTTATTATTATAGTGCGGCAGCTTCCCATTGCTTTCCTCATCAACATTGCCGTTGACCACTTTCACAGCTTTTCATCATCAGAATTTGCCATGTCGATAAGCGGGGGCGGTCATATGTCTCAATTTCACGCGATCACAAGAGTCGTGGTTCAGATATTAGTTCAGTAGTTTGCCATTGCTTTCTGAACGGTCGACACTTGATACCACCGAGCTCAATGCCAAGCGGTCTGCTCCCAAAATGTACACAGTTGATTACGAAACCTCGGCTCGATAAAACGGGGAATTATGAAACTGAGAGTCTATCCTGTGAACCACGGCTCCGTTTTATAAATAACAGTAGAGATAAAATATCCATTGAAACGAGACAAAGAGTGTTGAGGTGCTACATAGAGCCTGTACTTTTGTATGGATGTGAAGCGTGGACAATGAGCAGTCAAAGAATACTATGGACAGACAGAAAAACTAATGACCAAGTACTACAAGAAGCAAATAAAAATCGTAAATTGATTAGAGAAATTAGACGTAGACAGTCAATATTGTTTGGACATGTTATGAGAAGAAATAAATTGGAGAACTTAGTGACAATTAACAAGATCGAGGGGAAGAGAACAATGGGAAGACAGAGAAGTAAATACCTGGATGGATTGACCATGCGGCATGGTCGAGCAAGAACGCAGAGCTGATCCACGATTCTGCTGATCGAGTGAAATGGCGAATCATGACCGCCCACGCTTACAGGCATGGCACATGATGGATGTATAGAGAGATAAAATATCAGGGCAAACGTCCTAGAGATGTGCAAATAACAGCAGACGCGGGCGGTGGGAGAACGCTACAGAGATTGACAGTTGGCCGGACTTTGTTATTCTTTCTCCGACCCTCATTGACGTCAGCTTGAAGTTAATCTACACAACAATTTTGAATTAACGATTGCGTGTTTCCTCTCTGTCCGTGTTAGGCTCACAGACAGACCTGGGATTCTGTCAGCTTGATTCATGTAGATAAAGGATCCGGCTGGGATAAACTGTATGATTATGTAACTTCTAGGGATTATTCTCTCACATACATTTGCAATATTCTGACACGATATGATCTGGGCGGTTGTTACTTGCCAAAAAAAAAGGCGGACAAAGAATAAACAGGGATTTACGGTTAGATGTTGGTTGGCCGGGTGGCAACATTTCTGGAAGTCTTAGTTTTAACTCTCAATCCGATGCATTGAAGTTCATGTTGTTAGAGCCATGAAATAACTTTGCGTCTATCGGAGAAATTAACTAACTCAACGCCAAAAAACAAATTAAAACCGTGAACTAATTAGAGAAAGTAGACGTAGACAGTCACAATTCTTTGGTCACGTTATGAGAAGAAATAAATTGGAGAACTTGGTGACAACTGGCAAGATCGAGGGGAAGAGAACAAGGTAAATAAATTGATGGCATGGCCACGTGGTAGGTCGAGACAAGAACACTGAGGGTGAGATGGCGAGGCATGATCGCCCACGCATATCGGTATGGCACATGATGAATGAATGCCAAATGCAAAGTAAGTTTAGGCTAAACACAAGGTACAATCAAATGGAAAAGTATTATAATGGGAATTTCAGTTCGCTGAGCATGGACAGCTGATGGCTGTGGAAATGTGGTTTCTGAGGAAAACGCAAAGAATACTATAGACAGTGAGAAAAACCAATGAACAAGTCCATCAAGAAACAAATGAAGATCGTAACATGATTAGAGTCATTAGATTTAGACAGTGAAATTTGTTGGGCATGTTATGAGAAGAAATGACTTGGAAAACTTGGTGACCACTGGCAAGATCGAAGGGAATAGACCAAGGAGAAGACCGATAATAAATACCTGGATAGCTTTGCCACGTGACATGGCCGAGACAGGAACACGGAGCTGATCTTCGACTCTGGTGATCGAGTGAGATGGCAGAACATGACCGCCCACGCTTATCGGCATGGCACATGATGGATGGAGCATTGACATTGCTGAGGATACAACGAATCAAAACAAATAACCCGATGACACTACTGTGGCGATATATCGTCCTTCTGTCCAAATGGGAAGTCATTTGGCGATATATTACACTTCAGGACTAAATCATTTAAGATCTAAAAAACGAAAACTATAAAAGGAGAGACCACCAATGAACATCACAGTAAACGGGGTGATACTAGGACAAGTAACACGCTTCTCCCATACGAGTTTCGTCCTCATCTGCAACAGCCAGCCAAGAATTATAATACTGATGGTACCAGTAGCAGTCTGATTATATGGCCGTTTGGCCTTTCCTCTGAGTCCTGAGTGTCGACCAGATCCTCTGGTAATTCGCTGCAGCACCATTCTCTCAAAACCGTGATAATCTATCTGTGCTTCTGCACTATACACATTGCCTAGTGTCCCGACCATAACTGCCTTATGCATCAATAGCCCACCGAGCACTGATTTGATGCAGTAAGCTTCAAATTACTATTGTCCATCATAACCAGAAATGGCACAGGAACAGAGCATAATGGGGTGACGGTTTGCTGTGAAGTTGGAACCTCGACTAACAATTAACCCGAAATATAACCATAAAAACAGTTTTTCAGCGCTTAGAACGAGTTAAAATAATCTATAAAAAATGAAGTGGACAAAACAAAATGAAAATTACAGAACCGAGCATGAAATCATCCATGAGCTATGTTTATTGTTCTGTGATCCTCACATTCTATTGATCTTGGTTTCTGGGGAAGGCCAAGGATAATTGGTTTACAAGTCTTTAGGGATATGCTCACTGTGTCATATGTTCTTTATCAGATATCTATTGATTTCAATAAAAATACCTCGCATGTATCAATTATCTTATTTGTATTGACAAAACTACAGTATTCTTTACATATGCTCCTTGTCATTTTATATTTATATAAAAGCCAGATTTCTAGAATACGTCCTTTATCAGATATGTATTGATATAAATATTTGATTTCTTTAGATGTGTTGTTTATGATATTTGCATTGATATGTGCATTGAACTCCGCAGGGGCTGCTATCCTTCGAGATAAACTCGGGGGTGGGGGGGGGGGGGGGGGGGTGGGGTGGGAGGTAGAGACCTCAGGCGAAGTGAAACTTCCTGTTTGTGACCCTTGGGGATAGCAAACGTTGATCGCTGAATCGCTGAATCGCTGAAGAAGAAGAAGAAGAAGAAGAAGAAGAAGAAGAAGAAGAAGAAGAAGAAGAAGAGAAGAAGAAGAAGAAGAAGAAGAAGAAGAAGAAGAAGAAGAAGAAGAAGAAGAAGAAGAAGAAGAAGAAGAAGACGACGACGAAGAAGAAGAAGAAGAAGAAGAAGAAGAAGAAGAAGAAGAAGAAGAAGAAGAAGAAGAAGAGCAGCGGCAGCAGTAATCGTCTAGGATGAGTTCTTAACCCACCAGTAATTCCGATGGTTGTCGCGGAAAGAAATCACGGACCGCCATTCGGGACGTTTCAACCAGTTCCGGTGAAACAGAAAACCCCGGAATCGTCGATAAAGGCGAGCGGATGCACTAATGGAAGTACGAGTAGCTAGCAGAAAGTAGTACTGTGTGTTAGTGCGTGATGGGCGGGAAAGTTAGCATGAGAAATAAAATACAAGAGAAGAACGAAACATAGAGAAAAATAACAAATAGCAAACACGAAGGAAATAAAGCATAGAAGTAAGGAATAAATGTGAGAGGACAGAAAATACGGAAACAACAAAGCAAGGAATGGGATAAAGCAAAGAAGACATAACAAAGGAGCGCACAGAAGAAATATAGCGACACTAATCAAGCAACGATATAGAAACAGAATATTTGTGCCAAACGTGAGCGCTCTAAAATTGCATAATAAGCGATAAGGGTTGACAGTCATGGTTCGTCGTCTCGCACGATCACCAGAGTATTGGATCAGCTCCGTGTTCTGTTCCAGATTTTGCCACGTGTGGAGCACTCGCTCTTAAACTTCCGGTATGGTGAAGCCGAGGCAGCGTCAAGTTACAGTACCTCTGAATCCGGGGGTGGGTTCGGCCTGATGGCGAGGGACACTAGTAATAGGGAAAGCTAATTCACACGCAAAAATCAGTCCAGTGCATTATAGTAGAAGCACGTGTGAAGACTATGCTTGTATTCAAAATGAGCGAACGCAAATAACCCCCCCCCCCCCCTCTCCCCCCGAACCCTAATAAAAATGCCGTGTGGTCAAGGCATTCAGGTATTTATCTCTTCGCCTTTCCCTTGCTCTTTTGCCATCAAGTGTGCCAGCTGTCACTACATTTTCCAGCTTAACTTCCTTATAACGTTCCCAAACACATTGGCTGTCGAGTGAGAATTCTCTTACCAGTTTCCGGTTTTCATCTGTTTCTTATATGACTTTCTTATTCGTTTTTCTGTTAGTTTAAGGTATTATTTGCATTTTCCCCAGGAACCACATTTACAATGCCATTAGATGTTTCTCAGCTTGTCTGCATAATGTCCATGTTTCACGGTGCATACACCAGCATTGGTTTTGTATAGCATTTGAACACTCTTCTTTCTCACTGTAGCTGACAGTTTGTTGGTGTTCGTGTTTTACATCTATTAAAGTATATTTCATAATACACACAAATAATGAACATTGAAAAATATGTTAGTTTCCGAAATCAAAAGAAAACGTACAGTATGCTGAAATTGTAACAAGCTACGTGGAGGGTCCCAAATAACTATGTCACAATGTTTCACAACTATTCTTTCGCTCTGGCTGGGATAGGTCTTTACTTGCCAACCCTCCTCCGTTCCCTGGACTCACTGTCACTCTCTCTTTCGACCTCAGGACCTATTCCCTAAGGTGTCTTTCTGGCTGACGCATAAATAACATGGCGATCGTCAGAATAACTTGAAAGTAATTTTATTAACCTAATAAAGAACAGCCCAGGAAAACATTAAGGCAGATAAAACAGATAGTTCTAAACAGACACAACAAGGATAAAGTTCAGGCACAGAGCCTCATGGCTTTTCCTCATAGACCGAAGAGTACTACAAAGTCCCGTCAGTCGACATCTGCCTCACCGATTAGGTCCTTCGGTAGTATCCTCCTTCCCGATCGGTTGTAGGAACAACAGGCCGCTGTAGAATCAAGCATCCAAGTTTCCATGGACCACAGTCTATAGTAATCAAATGTTCTAGGGAAGTGCCATGGAATCACTTGGCATAATGTCGGGTAGGAAATAATATCATGGAGAACAGTTCTTATATAATAATGGGTGTGTCTGAGTGATTGGCGGGGTCCAGCCAAGAATACAAAAGGACTCGATCCTAGCGTATCGAGATGACTGGTGATGTGTCAGTACAGCTGATGGTCATTCTTTCAAGGTCAGCAGTGGCTCTATCTCGTAGAGATCATACCCTTAGACCTGGCATGGCCCAAAACTTGATATGGCATCGTCCTAAACATACTTTCTGCGTAGAGCCCTGTCGAGACCTTCAGCTCTGTTCATACTTCCAAAAGAAGGACCCTTTTCATTCCTCCAGTAGGAGACGGCACTTGACTTGTAAAATTCTTTAAAACTTCAATACATTGTGCCGACAACCGATAAGGTTTTCAATCTACACAGTATGAAAGAAAATAGCATTTCTTTGTGTGTGTGTGTGTACTTCCATGTTTATTCTTGTAAACATCTACTTTATTTATATTTCAAGTTGTCTGCTACTTTCTTCTAGTTGCAAACTCAAAGATCAGATCTTCTAAACTAATCTCACTTAACACATTCTCTTTTATATTTAGTAGAGATAGAACATTCATCCTGCTTTGTTGGAATTGCTTTGTGGGGTATTTAATATGTTTCAAAGGTCTGCTCCATTCGTTTTTCTGCCCATCCTTGGAATTCGTTGGATTTTCCTCCGAAACAAAATTTCCACAGCCACGAGCTATATCCCAATAGGAACCTCCATGAACTATATCCCAATAGGAACCTGGCATGAACTATATCTCGATAGCAACCTGCCATCTACTATATCCCAATAGCAACCTGGATGAACTATATCTCGATACCAACCTACCATCTACTATATCCCAATAGCAACCTGGATGAACTATATCTCGATAGCAACCTGCCATCTACTATATCCCAATAGGAACCTGGCATGAACTATATCTCGATAGCAACCTGCCATCTACTATATCCCAATAGCAACCTGGATGAACTATATCTCGATAGCAACCTGCCATCTACTATATCCCAATAGGAACCTGGCATGAACTATATCTCGATAGCAACCTGCCATCTACTATATCCCAATAGCAACCTGGATGAACTATATCTCGATAGCAACCTGCCATCTACTATATCCCAATAGCAACCTGGATGAACTATATCTCGATAGCAACCTGCCATCTACTATATCCCAATAGCAACCTGGATGAACTATATCTCGATAGCAACCTGCCATCTACTATATCCCAATAGCAACCTGGATGAACTATATCTCGATAGCAACCTGCCATCTACTATATCCCAATAGCAACCTGGATGAACTATATCTCGATAGCAACCTGCCATCTACTATATCCCAATAGCAACCTGGATGAACTATATCTCGATAGCAACCTGCCATCTACTATATCCCAATAGGAACCTGGCATGAACTATATCTCGATAGCAACCTGCCATCTACTATATCCCAATAGCAACCTGGATGAACTATATCTCGATAGCAACCTGCCATCTACTATATCCCAATAGGAACCTGGCATGAACTATTTCCCGATAGGAATCTGCCATGAGCTATATCCCAATAGCAACCTGGATGAACTATATCTCGATAGCAACCTGCCATCTACTATATCCCAATAGCAACCTGGATGAACTATATCTCGATAGCAACCTGCCATCTACTATATCCCAATAGCAACCTGGATGAACTATATCTCGATAGCAACCTGCCATCTACTATATCCCAATAGCAACCTGGATGAACTATATCTCGATAGCAACCTGCCATCTACTATATCCCAATAGCAACCTGGATGAACTATATCTCGATAGCAACCTGCCATCTACTATATCCCAATAGGAACCTCCATGAACTATATCCCAATAGGAACCTGGCATGAACTATATCTCGATAGCAACCTGCCATCTACTATATCCCAATAGGAACCTCCATGAACTATATCCCAATAGGAACCTGGCATGAACTATATCTCGATAGCAACCTGCCATCTACTATATCCCAATAGGAACCTGGCATGAACTATTTCCCAATAGGAATCTGCCATGAGCTATATCCCAATAGCAACCTGGCATGAACTATATCTCGATAGCAACCTGCCATCTACTATATCCCAATAGCAACCTGGATGAACTATATCTCGATAGCAACCTGCCATCTACTATATCCCAATAGGAACCTGGCATGAACTATTTCCCAATAGGAATCTGCCATGAGCTATATCCCAATAGCAACCTGGATGAACTATATCCCAATAGCAACCTGGATGAACTATATCCCAATAGCAACTTGCCATGAACTATATTCCAATAAGAACCTGCCATGAGACAGGACGGCTATAGAACTCCCAAATTTCTTCTTCTTCACACATATATCCCAATAGTAACCTGCTGGGTATGTGAAGTGTTACGACCATCATACTTTTGTAGGCCGGAGTAAAAGGAGGGATAGTAGCCAGTACTTCTCTCATGTAGCGAACGTTGAGAGCTGACGTCGAATCCTCGATGACAGAACTCATGTTATTGCAAGTGAAACGTCCTGACGATTACACCAAAGCACTCGCCTGTTGCACCATAAAACCCAGGCTATATCTGGCGAAGGATTAAATACAAGTTTCCAAGGCATGACAATCGATTTCATTGCTCCGTGTTTTATCCCACATGGCAGGGTAGTCTACCGAAAGCGCCGTACAAAGGCCGAACTCCGTAGCTCCAGCGACGACCTCCAGGGGTCTTCGAGAAACCGAACGACGTGGGCCGGAATCGATCCAACAACTTTTGGAGCAAGGCGCTGGCGGCCTAACCATTTCGCCAGCGAGTATTACAAAAGAAAATTGATGTGGCAAAAAAAAAAAAAAAAAAAACGACTATGGGTTTAATTAATCGTATAAAGCTTACCCACAATTACAGCCTACATAAACGTCTCCAGTTACTGCCACTCCACAAACTCTTACTATTTAACAAAGCCACAATAATTCAATAAATCCTATATTAAAGTGTTCCCAACTACCTTTGGCCATTGTTTAAATATAACGCAAGGCTTAGCGACCGACTTAACAAACTTCATGTCCCTTAATCTAGAATTGCCGGTTTCCGTGGTTAAGGGTTTACGGACGCGATTCGTACGTTCGAAACATAACTGCGACCGATTTGACAGGAGACCGCGTTGCTCTGGGTTTTAACGTGTTGGTATAGGAGCCGGTCGTTCAGAAAGCAATGGCAAACTACTGAACGTAATCTTGCCAAGACATAAACAACAGCAGTAAAATGCTAGTGTTAACAGCGATGTCCTGTAAATAGAATATATTAAAAAGAAACAACCTAGGATTGACTTTTACAAAACAAGCTTAGCGTACTCCGCGGCTCAGCCGTGGAACAATCTTGCACAAGTAATCTAAGGCACCACCAATCCCTATACATACGATCCCAACTTATTAGAACACTATCTCAGTACAGAAGACATACAAATAAATATTTTAATTATGTCAAAGGACAACTAGTATAATAAATATTTCCCTAACTATGGTACGTTACATCTATCTTAAATATAGGAAGGCCACGGTTAACGTTGGGGTTAGTTCTGGGAAAACGCTACTTTAAGTGAAACGACGTTTAGCGAAACACTATTTCTCATAGAATTAAATGAAATACAGTATATTATGTAATGTTTATTTTGATGGTTGTTGGTTTTTATTGGCTAAAAGAGGTGGATTGGAGGGTGAGTGGGAGAATTATTGGGACGTAGTGTCATTAAAACCACGACACGCTCCAAAACTATCGTCAGCACTACTAGTACTGCTCTCACCCGCTTTCTTAGCTAGATCTTCATACAGAGACTTTGCTTTCTCTTGGATAGCCATCTTGCTCACAGGTATATTCCGTTGGTTCTGGCCTTCAATCCAGACGGCCAGTGTGCTTCCTTGTTCTCCATAAGAGTACGTCGGGTACGAGTGATCTTGTAAGCACTCAAAGGGGTTACGTATTTAGCACCATCTTTAATTTAACAACACCTGCACCATTGTCCTTACTGTTGTTGGAGGTAAACCATGGACTTTACCAATATCAACAGCTCGATCGTCAGCTTCAAAACGATGTAACACATCTAACTTCACATCAAGAGTAACACTTTTCCTGGTTCTCTTTCAACTAGACACACTATCAGTACTTACTATGTGCTTTGAACTCATAATTATGGGTGATTGCACGATAAAATCCAGGAAAAACGCACTGCAAAATGTAAAATGGCGACGTTAACGCAGTATAGCAACACAGGTGACTACGTTATGGCGGAACGTTTCGATGTAAAGTGAAGTAATGTCCAGTTGTGACAACGACGTTATAGCAAAATGACGTAAACCGAAGCGACGTATAGCGGTTTCTTCCTGTACTTATAATTGTCATGTCAACAATTAGTTTTAGTGAGTCATATATTATTGACTATTGAATAGTTTCCATGCCTTTGTAATGCATATTGTTTCTGTTGTTGTCTAAGATTACCTTCATAAGTGATGTATGAATGGAATAATGTATGAGAGCGAAGAGACAGTAAGTGCAGAGTGTCAGGCTGACTTGCGTGCCCAATTCTTAAACCTTCGTTTGTTCATTAGTTCGTTCGTTCGTGATGCCCTAAGCATATGCTTATTTTGCTTAATGGTTAATCCTGCCCTGGGCACTAGCTCAAGGAGTTAAACCGATTTTGTCGACGGTTGATTATTCGGATACTGACGGGCACAGTGCATGCCTGAAGACCGATCTCTCTAGGCAGTTTGCAGCGCGACGGCGGGAACTGGAAATGCTGTGACCATATATGGTAAATTTAAAAAATACGAAAGGAAAGACGGGGGAAAAATCTGCAGAATTGAGATGAATGAAAGCACGTGGTATCAGCCAGCACGCGCGAGCGAGACGTATTGATTGGTTGTCTGAATGGCGTGACTGTAGGCGGGGAAATTTATCCTATCCCGGACACAAGCAAGAGCTGGGTGAACATTGTGGGTCAATTACGTCACATTTATATGTTAATAATAGCACTTCTGACCTCCGACTTTTGTCTGTGAGCTTGGAAACCACAAATATACGGACCGGAGAGCGCATTCCATTATACTGTGAGACTATGATTAGAATGTGGCGTCATTGTAACGGGATGTGGGCAAAATCAGTTGTGATGGATGGAGAAGCTACGTAGGCCCATGAACTTCTCACTTCTCGAACGAAGCTACGAAGCTACGTGCCTTTGGGATTACTGTACTTCACGTAAAAGAAGAAAATTCTTTCCTCCTTAGACGGATCGCCGCAGCCCTCTTCCAACAGAAAGTAGTTTTTAGATGTTTCAGTTGGACTTCAGAACCAACAATAATATATCCGGGCCTACCTCAGGGATCACCATTATCTCCGGTGCTGTTCAACGCCTACACTGTGAGAATCACCAGCGAGCAGATCATAGGCCCGAGGAGGACATTGTCATATGCAGACAATGTTTTAGTGTATCGTTAGGGTAAGGATAGAAATAAGGGTGCTGTGGAACTACAAACCGAACTCAGTCGCATAAGTACTTCATGTGTTGAAGCTGGGGCAATGGTCAAACCAATAAAGGCAACAGTGACATGGTTCTCTTTGAATAACCATATTGTCAACACCCCAACGCCAACTGTAAATCAGTGTTCAGAGACTGTGGAAAGAACGCAGGCAATGAATTACCTGGGGATACGATTTAATCGAAGCTTAGCTTATACTGAGCACGTAAACCAGGTGATAAAAAAGGTCAAGCAGGGTTTTGCTACGATGCGGGTGATGGTGGCGGCAAACTGTGAGCAACGCCATCTATGTCTTCTATACGAGGATCTGGTCCTTTCTGTTTTAGAGTATGCGATGGCAATCCTGACTCTCAGCCATAAACAGATAGAAAGGATGGAAAGGATACAGAACGAAGCTATGCGCATTATTCTTGGATGTACAAGAGATACAGCATGCAGGGCGATGCGCTACCTTCTTGATTTTCCAACCATGAGGGACAGAATACAAAATTGCCAAGCACGTGCCTATCTCAGAGTCAACGCAAACACACAACATCCACTGCAAAGCGAGATTAAGAAGGCAAAGGGCAGCGGGTTAAAAAGATGAAAGTCGTGGATGGGTCAAGCCGAAGACATTCTTCAGCAGGTGTGTTCACTTGAGGACTTAGAACCTGGTGAAAAGTGGGTAAAAGTGCCAACACATTTCTGTGCATCCTTTTCAGTGTGGGTCCAACTAGACAGGAAATGCAGACAAGAAAATCCAGCTGCTGTGGAGGCGGAGGTACAGGATCTGGTCTTCGAGAATTCTTTAGAGGATGATGCTTTCATTTACACGGATGGGTCGGTCGTTGGAGGAGTGAGAAGTTCATGAGCCTTTACGCGGAAGGAAAATTGTGAAGGAAGAGTCTGACTACAAGCAGCCTGACTATGGAAAAAGTAAAGCAATAACATATCTCGAGACATAGAAATTCAATCGGGCATGTGTCCTTAGTGACTCATTGCGTATGATAAGAAGGATAGAGATGGGCTGGGTCCGAAGAGAGTGGCTGCTGTCTCTGGAGCGGTCTCGGCTGGCAAAGATTAGTTTCATCTTCGTGCCAGGGCATGCTGGTGTGCAAGGGAATGAGCAGGCTGACAGGAGCCGCCTACTGTGGAAGGCGGACGAGCCATGGACCAGGGAGACCT
>JACEFZ010021459.1:215000-220000 GCA_014155875.1 Cepaea nemoralis
ACTGGGTATCCCTCGCTTTATGGCACTTAGTATACCCCACTTTATGCTACTCGATAGCCTCCACTGTATACCACTGGGTATCCCTCGCTTTATGCCACTGGATAGTCTTCGCTTTATGCCACTGGGTATCCCCCGCTTTATGCCATTGAGTATACCCCGCTTTATGCCACTGGGTAGCCCCCGCTTTATGCCACTGAGTATACCCCGCTTTATGCCACAGGTTTTTCTTTTGTTTGCATATCCTTTACAGGACATCGCTGTTAACATCAGCATCTTTCAGCTGATTGTTGATTTCTTGGCAAGATTACGCTCACCAGTTTGCCACTGCTTTCTAAGCGACGGCTCACATACCCCGTAAGATACCTACGCGGAGAGAACCGCTACCAATTTTCGCGCACGTCACGTTACTCACGAGAGTATACGGGATTACGGAGAAAGTCGTGTAAACCCTAAACCAGGGAGACGGCATGCCACAGGTAGGCCCCGCTTTATGCAACTGGGTAGTCCTAGCTTTATGCCACTGAGTATCCCCCTCTTTATGCCACTGGGTATCCCCCATCTTTATGCCACTGGATAGTCCCCAGCTTTATGCCACTGGATATTCCCAATCTTTATGCCACTGACCATCCCCCGCTTTATGCCACTGGGTATCCCCCATCTTTATGCCACTGGATAGTCCCCAGATTTATGCCACTGGATAGTCCCCAGATTTATGCCACTGGATAGTCCCCAGATTTATGCCACTGGATAGTCCCCAGCTCTATGCCACTGGATTGTCCCGAGCTTTATGTCACTGGATAGTCCCCAGCTTTATGCCACTGGTCAGTCCCAATCTTTATCACCACACCCCCCCCCCCCCCGCTTTATGCCACTGGATATTCCAAATCTTTATACCACTGAGTATTCCCCGCCTTATGCCACTGGATATTCCCCAGCTTTATGCCACTGGGTATCCCCCTGAGCCGTGATCACATAAAGATTGTTCAGCCTCAAGATGGATTGGAACCTGCACCACAAGACAGGCAGATAAATGCACAAGCGCCTGAGTTACAACGGCTGGCACACACATAGCATTTTGCCTAACGTGTGTGGTCAAGTCCAACGGACACCTGGATGCTTTCTATGCCCTTCTGGGGCGATTCTACAACATCAACAGACTTCACTTAGTGGTTTTCTGTCCACAAAACCCGAGTGAACTTCCAGGTCGACATTTTCATCCTCTTTTTCTGGCGACCTCAACTAGACTCGTCACACAACGATCAATGAATAGCTGGTGGTCTGTCTGTCTCTCTGCCCGCTCTGTCTGCCTGCTCTCCTGCCCGCTTTGCAATTCTCCTCCATCTCCCGCGTTTCTCCCCAAGTATGACGTATGCAATAGTGTAATTTAGTTCTACCTTTTTCCCCCTTCACTTTTCCAGTTTTAAAATACATTCCAAGCTCTTTCATTCACAGCTTCATTATTCCACAGGACAATATATTCACCGCATTTCACGGCAGTTGTTTCAGAAATAGCTGGACTGGATTGTCAGCAAGCGAGTGTCTAGGTAATTGTGAATTCGTCGGGCTGGGAGGGAAGTCATGGAACTATAGGTGGATAACCTATGTAAATCTAATGTGCGATCACAGCGGCGATTTTAGATCGGTTCTCGTTTGAAACTGAAACGTGTAGTAAACATGATAGTGTTACATATAAGATAACTGTGATTCGTGTGGGGTTGCAATTATCGAGTTTTGTGAGTGCAGGAAAACCGGGACGATTGTGTTTACAAGACCTGTGTGAGTATTTGAAGTGTGGGGATGTTGATACCGTTGTTAGGTGCCAGAACTGTGTAGATAGTAAATATTAATGGTGCCAGAACTGTGTAAATAGTAAATATTAACGGTGCCAGAACTGTGTAAATAGTAAATATTAACGGTGCCAGAACTGTGTAAATAGTAAATATTAATGGTGCCAGCACTGTGTACCAGCTCCGTGGCGAAGGCATAACGGACGCAGTTCGTAATCCCGCATCCCGCGTTCGAAATACAGCCATTGGCGATTTGGCAGCAGATCGCCTTGCGTTGTTTTTTTTAAAAATAAAATGGTATGGGTGCCGGTTGTTCAGAAAGTAATGGTAAACCACTGAACGTAATCTTGCCCAGAAATCGCGAACAGCCAAAAGATGCTGGCGTTGACTGCTACGTCCTGTAAAGGATACGCAACTAGCTTAACTAACTAGAAATGTATTGTTGCTATTGTGATACCGTTGGTAAAGCCAGAACTGTGTAAATAGTAAATATTAATTAATGGTGCTAGAAATGTGTTGTTGCCATTGCAGTTACCACCGGTGTCTGTGATGGAGGAGTAGCGAACGCAAGCGATTTGGAGGCAGACCGCCTTGCGTTGATTTTCAACAATGACATGAATGTCGGTCGTTCAGAACGCAATGGCAAACTACTGAACGTACACTTGCCTAGCAAATCATAAACAGCTAAACATATTGGGGTTAACTACGATGTCCTGTAATGGACATGCAGCTAGCCATGTTTAAATTACACTTACAAGTGGTATTATCACATGCACAGCACCGTTAAATAATTGTGAGGACAACAAATATTAACCATTTTCACTTATAACTGTTCAACTAATTTTCTCATGGTAAATTTCAAAAATGGGGACCAAACAATAGATTGCACGATTTATTGCCTGGCGTACTTCTCTGCATCTTGTCTGGTGCATACTGCAGAAATCATATAGCATAAACAAAGACAAAGAGATACATACTTCTATCTTAAATATACAACACATGTATTCTCATAGTAATTTTGATTGTCTACCGCAGTCATTTTAATTATAATTATGTTATTTTACTTTTACTACTCAAACTTTAAATTGATCTACATTTTATTTTCTTGTAATTGGTAATGGTTTCAGGGACAAGGGAAAACTGTATGTATAGTTAAAAATTGTACTTATAGTTAAAACTGTATATTTAGTTTACATTACACATTTAGTTAAAACTGTAGGTATAGTTAAAACTCTAGGTATAGTTAAAAATGTACGTATATATACACGGTCTCTATATTTAAAAATGTATGTATAGTTAAAACTGTATGTGTAGTTAAAAGTCATGTGATGAGAAGAGAAGCATTGGAGAACATCGTGACAACTGGAAAAATAGAGGGAAAGAGAGGCAGAGCCAGACCAAGAGAAATGATGCTGGATGGATTGAGACGGTGGCATGGAGGAATATCATCAGCAGAGTTGATCCACAACACCAAAGACCAAGATCTGTGGCGAGCCATGAACGCCAAGGCCAGTTGGCAGGGCACCTGATGATGATGATAACGATGATAGTTAAAACTTTATGTATAGTTAAAACTACGTATAGTTACAACCCTATGTATATATAGTGGACCCTGTTCAAATTCAGTGTATTCCAGAGACAATGCCACGTAATGCGACGTCTCTCAAGCATGACCTACTGTACCAAAGCTACAGACCTATCACAGATACTTTGCATTATAACATTAAACAAGTGTCACTTTATCCCTGGCAGCCTGACTTTACTCGTAGTAGCAACAATTGACTTGTCTAAACAGCCACGGAGGTTATAAATAATAATAGTAAAAATAACAGTATCACCTACAACAACAGCTGTAGTCGTCATAAACGACCGATCGACAAAACTTCAGGACTTGAACGTGATAAACTTTTCACAAACTTTCCTGTCACAAAACGTGTGCATTACTTTTTCCCTGTGCTTGTTCCCTATTCTTGTGCCCCGTGCTGGTTCCCCGAGAGAAGTCAGTCGTGTGACTGTCTAATGCTTAAACAAACCAACGAAGTTTATTGACCAAAATGAGTCATCTCTGCTGACGAATGTGGATTATAATGTAACTAGCCACCTCATGACATATCTGCCTGGAGTGTGATTAGAGTTTCTCAGTGGACCACTTTTCCTGAGGGAGGAACTTAGGGCAGCCGACCATTGAGGGAGTATTTGCTTTCGGGGTCAATGATATACCTGGGACAACTCCGAAATACAGCTGACCTAATTATTATAGTTGGTAAGTATTATTATCTGTTATGTTATATTCTATTTATCTGTTTATTTTTGCCTGCCTGTCTATCTGTCGTCTACACAATCATGTATGCATCTTTATTGTTGTTGTTTTCGCTGGCCTTTGAACTGCACATACTTCTAGAAGCACTGGGCTGAATTTGCGTGTGGATTAGCTTTCCCTGATACCAATATTCCAGTCTCCGTGGGAAAGGCGTTACGGACGCGGTTTGTAATTCCACTTTCCTGCATTCGAAACACAGCTGCGACCGATTTGGCAGCAGACCGTGTCGCGCTGGGTTGCAACGTGATGGTATTGGAGCCGGTCGTTCAGAAAGCAATTGCAAACTACTGAAAGTTAACAATACATCAATAACAGCAGTGATGGTGTTGACAGCGATGTCCGGTAAATAGAATATGCAAACGAACAAAAAAATAAAATAAAAATACCAATATCCCTCGCCATCAGGCGAACCCACTCCGACTTCTGAGGAACTTTCAATTTACGTCCCCAAGTCAAGGACGAGAAGCCAACATGTTAGTCCAACTGACAGAAGTCGGGGTTGAACAGCATCAGCACACGGAAGTTAAGGAGCGAGGGCTCTTATCTATTCAGCCACGCTGATTCCCACAAGTCTATCTGACTACATACCTTATAGCCACGACGACCTAACTTAACGGCCATGAACGGTTTGCACACACACGAGCCGTGTGATTAAGTTTTCAAATCTCTGGGATTAAAAAAAGATGACTTTGACTTCTAGGTAATCACAGTCTTAAATATGTACCAGGAACTATTCTTGCAAGTAAAGATAACCGATATGACGCTGACCACTTCATCTATCGAGAACCTGTTGATTCCTACAAAAATGGGACTTGAACAATACATGTATACCCAATATGACTCACGGCGAGGAATGGGTTGTTAAACACCCATGTCTCCCCCGATGTGTCTCC
>JACEFZ010021459.1:225000-289710 GCA_014155875.1 Cepaea nemoralis
AGAGATTGAATAGAATCCAGAGCCACGTAGCCACGAAAACACTTGACTTGAACCCAGGGCTATCGACCCGACAGGTCAGCTCACGCGCAGCTAGCCTATTATGGTTCCAATACTTATACAAGTATACTGCAATTATGATGTTAACTGGCCTGTTGCTTTCCTCGCTCTCTTCATAACACCAGAGGGATATGGCGTGCTCGTTTTACTAATCTGGGTCGACCCTTCCCAGTATGGAAGAAAATAACGAACGAAACATCAACTATTGGAATTGATTGTCAACTGCCAGTAGCCTTTGTAAACAGTTAAAACCTGGAATTGTCCAATTATTTGTGAACCCTTGGGTCGACGTGATTTAGCAAATTAACTTCTCTGTTATTTTTCGAGGGAGGAAATTATAAAGTCCAGAAATCGATGTCATGCCATAGAGAAGAATCTGGCATCCGAGTTACGGTTGTCTCGTTTGCAAATTTCACATCAAGAATCGTTTCAGGTTCCAGCAGTTTTTCTAATGTGTTGTTTTGGTTGGCAGCGAACAAAACGCCGTCGGAGACAGGTTATCGTTACGGGTTTATGTGACTGTTGCTGGTGTCTGTGTAGGACAGAGGTTTAAGTCTCAAGTGGCGTTAGAGTTTACTCGCTTTTCGATTAGAATTCCCCCCTCTCTCTTTATTTCTTTCTGTGTGTTTATTTCTGTCTCCGTCTCTCTCTCTCTCTCTCTCTCTCTCTCTCTCTCTCTCTCTACACACACACAAACACACCTGTCGGTCTCTCCCTTCTCTCTCTCTCTCTCTACACACACACAAACACACCTGTCGGTCTCTCCCTTCTCTCTCTCTCTCTCTCCCTCTCTCTCTCTCTCTCTCTCTCTCTCTCTCTCTGCCATGATCTCTGTATGTAACTTTTTCTCTCGGTATCTCTCTGTCTCTCTTTGTCTGTCTGTTTCTGTTTATGTCTCTGTCCATGTCTCTCTGTCAATCTCCCTCTCTGTCTCTCTCTCTCTCTCTCTCCTCTCTCTCTCTCTCTCTCTCTCTCTCTCTCTCTCTCTCTCTCTCTCTCTCTGCCATGATCTCTGTATGTAACTTTTTCTCTCGGTATCTCTCTGTCTCTCTTTGTCTGTCTGTTTCTGTTTATGTCTCTGTCCATGTCTCTCTGTCAATCTCCCTCTCTGTCTCTGTCTCTGTCTCTCTCTCTCTCTCTCTCTCTCTCTATATATATATATATATATATATATATATATATATATATATATATATGCTGCTACCACTACCACCACCACCACCACCACCACTACTACTACTACTACTACTACTCCTGCTGCTGCTGCTACCACCACCACCACAACCACCACCACCACCACCACAACCACCACCACCATCACCACTACTACCACCACCACCATCACTACCACCACCATCACTATTACTATTACTATTATTACTACTACTACTACTACTACTACTACTCCTGCTGCTGCTACCACCACCACCACTACCACCACCACCACAACCACCACCACCACTACTACCACCACCACCATCACTACCACCACCATCACTACTACTATTACTATTATTACTACTACTACTACTACTACTACTACTACTACTACTACTGCTACTACTACTACTACTGCTGCTGCTACTGCTGCTGCTGCCACCACCACCATCACCACTACCACCACCACCACCATAACCATCACCACCACCATCACCACCACCACAACCACCACCACCACCATCACTACTACCACCACCACCACCACCACCACTACTACTACTACTACTACTACTACTACTACTGCTGCTGCCGCTGCTGCTGCTACTACTACTACTACCACCACCACCACTACTACTACTACTACTACTACTACTACTACTACTACTACTACTACTACTACTACTACTACTACTACTGCTGCTGCCGCTGCTGCTACTACTACTACTACTACCACCACTACTACTACTTCTACTACTACTACTACTACTACTACTACTACTACTACTACTACTACTACTACTACTACTACTACTACAACTACTACTACTACTACTACTACTACTACTACTACTACTACTACTACTACTACTACTACTACTACTACTACTACTACTACTACTACTACTACTACTACTACCTCTACTACTACTAATACAACTAGTTCGCGCGTTATACCTTCCAGCAACACCAACCATCATAACTTCCTTGACAATTTTATGAATTCTTTCAAACTGCTTGCTTTTCAAAAAGCTGGTGTTGCGCAAGATCGCAATGTATTATGTTCCTTATTGAGTTCCTTGTTGTGTTACAAGCCTCAGATCCATACAATGTCCTCGTATTATTAGTGATTGATATATGTTCATTTTAGGTAAATTATATACTTTATGTGACTTTAGAACTTCCTGTCGATGGATAATTGGCTTTATTTACAGTATCTATCCCAGACAGCAGTTGTTCTTCCACTTGTTTCTTTGACTGAAAATAATACCGAGGTTCTTGGTGAATCTGCCTGTTTTAATGTCACAATATATATATATATATATATTAACCAATATGTATATTTGTAGTTTCATCGTCTTACTTTTTATCTTCACACCGACAAGTATTTCACTTAAGTTTAGTTAGCTTTGGCTGTGTCTACACCCCTTGGTGGTGTTTTGGTGCATAATAAGGCAGATGTAGTCGGGGCCCTTTAGACGCTATTCTGTATGATACTGAATTCTTCTAAGAGCGTGTTGTATTGCACCACCGATGATAGTAAGGCCCAACATATGACTCAGAGTCCTGGACAATGGATGAACAAGTGAACAAACCAGCGAAGCCACGGAGTTAAGATCATACAGTATAATGCTAAAAACATCTTGAACAGCTTAAAGGAGGATTCTAAATGTAAGGAACATGGCTGCGTTTTTAAGATAACTTACCACTCCATCATAGAGGCTGTATTGCGAAGATAACACGCCACAACCATCACAAAGGCTGCATCGCTAAGATAACATACCACAACCACCACAAAGGCTGCATCGCTAAGATAACATACCACAACCATCACAAAGGCTGCATCGCTAAGATAACATACCACAACCACCACAAAGGCTGCATCGCTAAGATAACATACCACAACCACCACAAATGCTGCATCGCTAAGATAACACACCACAACCACCACAAAGGCTGCTACGCTAAGATAACACACCACGACCATCACAAAGGCTGCATCGCTAAGATAACACACCACAACCATCACAAAGGCTGCATCGCTAAGATAACATACCACAACCACCACAAAGGCTGCATCGCTAAGATAACATACCACAACCACCACAAAGGCTGCATCGCTAAGATAACACACCACAACCATCACAAAGGCTGCATCGCTAAGATAACACACCACGACCATCACAAAGGCTGCATCGCTAAGATAACATGCCACAACCATCACAAAGGCTGCATCGCTAAGATAACATGCCACAACCATCACAAAGGCTGCAACGCTAAGAAAACATACCACAACCACCACAAAGGCTGCATCGCTAAGATAACACACCACGACCATCACAAAGGCTGCATCGCTAAGATAACACACCACAACCATCACAAAGGCTGCATCGCTAAGATAAAATACCACAACCACCACAAAGTCTGCATCGCTAAGATAACACACCACAACCACCACAAAGGCTGCATCGCTAAGATAACACACCACAACCATCACAAAGGCTGCATCGCTAAGAAAACATACCACAACCATGACACAGGCTTCGTGGCTGAAATAACTTATCACAACCATCAAAAAGACCTCATCGCTAAGATAACATACCACAACCATCACAAAGGCTGCATTGCTAAAATAACATACCACAACCAACACAATGATGCAGTCAACATTTATGTTCATGTTATGAGAAGGAAAACCAGATATGCATTGTAGCAACTGGAAAGATTTATGGAAAAAGATATATATATATATATAAAGAGAACAACAGTGTATTACTGATAGCCTTTCATAGTGACAAAGGGAAAATAAATCAGCACACGAATTATGATGACGACTGCGAGATTAGGAAAACATGACCACTCACACCAGGTGGCGAGGCACGCGATGATGATACAAGTGCCGTCTCCGCAATGAAGGTTGGCTGCAATGGATCTCCAACACTATGTGTCTCTCGCCTTGACTGTACATTCTGTCAGGCTGATGTTCGTCCATCTCTTGATGTTATCCTCCCACTTGTATCGTTGTCTACCTCTTGCTCGTTTGCCCTCAACCTTGCCTTCCAGTATGGTTTTTATAAGAGTATCATGTCTTTTAACGTAGTCAAAATATTTCACTTGTCTCCTCTTTATTTCTTTCATCAACTCTCTCTTCACTCCAAGTTTTTCTAGGACCTATGCATTTGATTGATTTTGTTTCCATGAAATACGACCTATTCGTTTGTATATCCACCTCTCCAGGGATTATATGCGACTTTCTAGTTGCTTGTTCAATTGGCACCTTTCCGTCTTGACAGACGATAATTTGGTACATTGTGCTTCAAAAGGGCTTAATAACTGTCATATGGCAATAACTACGATCCATGGCGGTGGCGAGAATATACGTAGCATTTGACAATTCTCATTTGTAATGCGTTATTAATCTCTCTAGATATTAATACTGATTTCATGCCGTTGAAAGCATTTTTGGCCATTTTAATTCTCTTTTTGATTTGAATTTCACTTCTGCCATCATCTGTTATTATATGTCCAAGATAAGAGAAACTTGTTACTTGTTATAGTATCTGCCAGTTTACTGTGATGATCATTGATGACCTTTCCTTTTCACTGCTAATTATCATAGTTTATGTTTTTTGGATGTTAATATCTAAGCCACATTCTGCACTGTGCCTGTTTACTTCTTCCACTAGGTCTTGCAACTCTTGCTCACTTTCTGCTAGTAACACGGTATCGTCAGCATACCTAAGATTGTTTATGATTCTTCCATTGATGTTGAGTCCAGGCATTTTAACTTGTTTAAAAATTCTTTCTGTGTATAGGTTGAAGAGGCTTGGGGACAGTACACATCCCTGCCTTTCTCCTCTTTTTATCTCTATAGGTGACGAATAGTTATTACTGCATCTAAAAGACGCCACTTGGTCCCAGTACAAGTTACTAATACGTCTGATGTCCTTTCCGTCTACTCCTATATGTTGAAGGCACGTAATTAGTCGTTCATGTTGTACTCTATCAAAAGCTTTCTTGTAGTCTATAAAACAAACATATATACTTTCCTTAACTTCTACATATTTTTCAATTAACATCCTCAAACAGATAATTGTTTCTCTGGTGCTGCTGTTTTTGAGGAACCCAAATTGTTCTTCAGCTACTTCCTCATCTCTCTCTCTCTCTCTCTCTCTCTCTCTCTCTCTCTCTCTATATATATATATATATATATATATATATATATATATATATATATATATATATATATATATATATATATATATATATATATAACTATAATAATTAGTTAATTAGTTGCGGTTCCAACTTCATGGCAACTGGTCACCTCATAATTGATCCGTTTCTGTGACAGCAAAAACAGAGAAAAATTACAGCGAAATTGAAAACCAACACAACACCCGGAATGCCAGACTAATGGCACACTAAGAAAAGAACACAAATCAATGGGTTGCCTCAAAACCAAACATGACAAAATCATAATAGAAAAAAATCAGATTTTCAATGCATGGTCAGATTATGTGAAAGAGAGCTGAGAGAGAAGAGATAAAGGGATAGAGAGAAGAGAGATAGCGAGATAAGAGATAGAGAGAGGTTAGAGATAGAAAGAGAGAGAAGAGAGAGATAGAAGAGAGACAGAGAGAGAGACGAGAGAAACAGAGAAATATAGATAGAGGGAAACAAGAGAGAGAGAGAGAGAGCGAGAGAGCAAGGAGAAAGATAGAGAGAGAGAGAGAAGAAAAGAGAGAAGAGAAGGTTAGAAAGATAAGAGTGAGATAGTGAGAAATAGGGATAGAGAGAAGCGATAGAGATAGGGAGAGCATACAAAAAGGTATAGAGATAGAGAGAGTGAAGAAAGAGAGAGAGAGAGAAAGAGAGTGTGAGAGAGAGTGCAGAAAGAGAGAGAGAGAAGAGAAGGTTGGAAAGAGAAGAGTGAGATAGTGAGAAATAGAGATACAGAGAAGCGATAGAGAGAGGGAGAGCATATAGAAAGATAGAGAGAGAGAGAGAGAGAGTGAAGAAAAAGATAGAGATAGGAGAGAGAAGAGAGAGAAAGAGAGAGAGTGAGAGAGGTAGAGAAAGGAGAGAGAAGCGAGAGAGAGAGAGAGAGAGAGAGAGAGAGAGAGAGAGAGAGAGAGAGAGAGAGAGAGAATAGACTGCTTCGAGATAGAAATATTAATAGTAACATCCTGGCTAAGTGGCCACTGACGGTATCGATTACCCCGTCTCTGTCTCAACTATCCCAGATTAGCATTACATTTGTGTAGTAGCATAGGTTCAAAAGTGCGCTATCTAAAACCAGAGGTACTGGTCTATTTCTACGCAAGCTGATCCTAATTAAGGGGGAAAGGTATTTTCCCACCCATCCTTCTTTTGTCAATGTCTTCTTTTAGTCCATGCCGTGTGGCCTAGGTGATCATGTCTGTCCACCGCCTTCCGCTTCTTGTGCTGCGAATAAATTCTAATGTTCCTGGTGCCATGATGTCAAACTATTCATCTTCTCTCTTGATCTCCACCTGCCTCTCCTCCGCTCCAGCATTCCTGTGGTGATGACATACTTCAGCTTGTCGCCTCTTATCACACGCCTAAAGAATGCAGAATGTCATTTTCTGATGCAAGCAACCAGTTCTCACTGTGAACTAACATCTTTCACCATATCTTATTCTAACCTATATAAACGTCTCCGGTTACTGCCACTCCACAAGCGCCTGCTTTTTAATAAGACCAAACTAATTCACAAAATCCTATTTCAAAATGCTCCAAGCTACCTTTGGCCATTGTTTAAATATAACGCTAGACATAGCGAACGACTAAATATACTTCATGTCCCTAAACCTAGGATAGACTTATATAAAACAAGCTTAGCATACTCTGCCGCTCAGTTGTGGAACAATCTTCCACAAGAAATCAAAGACACCACCAATCATGATACATACATTTGCAACCTGTTTGAACACTACCTTAGTACAGACTACATGCCACCATAACAAACAACACAAAAAAGACAATAATGGTAACTTATCTCAAACGACAACTAGCCAAAAAACATTCCCTTATGTATGGCACGTTACACCCTCCTTAGGTATTTATAATGCCCATGTTAAACACTGCCTCAGTGAGTCATTTGTTATTGATTATTTTTCATGCGTTTTAATGTTCTTTTGTTGTCAAAAGTTGCTTCATAAGTGATGTTGAATGAAAGAATGTATGAGAGGAAATAGAGAAGAAGGGCAGAATGTCAGACGGGCCTGCGTGCCCAATTCTTAACCCTTTGAAAATAAAGACTTATTATTATTATTATTATTATTATTTCTATTAGTCCGCTGTTAGCTCGTCATTCTTCTACAATACCACATCTCCACATCTTCACACAATTATTCACTAGTCTGTTAACTGTCCATAATTCGCTTGCGTACATCATGAATGGCTTAATGTAGTTCTTAAGAACTCTTTTCCTCATCTCGATTGGCAAAGACAACATGCAGAGGATAGTCTTCATCTTGTTACAGGCTGCCCTGGTATGGGCTATTCAACATTTACCATCCATAATACATCTTCCACCTGTTACTAAAGTACCCAATTACTTACATACATTTAATTGTTTCAAATTAGTTTCATTAACTGTGATATTGCTTTTCGGTATACGATTTTTCTTCGTAATAACTACTGCTTGTCAATGTCGTGTCTATATAATCTTTACTTCTTCAACGACCCGGCATCGCCCATCTTCAGTTCTATTGGCGATTTCCCCACTTTACTCTTCTCGGCATTGTTGCCATCCACTGAGGTCACGAACTCCTCCTTCACCTTTCCCCTCTGTTAACATTCCTTTTTTAATGTAAATGTGTTGTGTGTGTTAACTTCAAATGAATGTACTCATGTTTATGTGCGTGTTGCTCGTGGCAGAGGACGCGCTAACGAAGTTGATAGTGAACTGCGTTGATAATGTCATGGGTACTGTCGGCCACGGATTCGACGTGTGGGTTCGTCACTTGAGAAAGTGAGGGAACGATCTGCCCCCGTGCATTGAGGCCTACAATATGTGATGGCATGTGTCCACATGACACTCCCGTAGAAGAAAATTGTGACACATTTGATGTTTTTTTTTAACATTTGATTGATTTTGACCAAAATTTTAACTACCGAACGTCGAACAGTTGTGTTGATTTTTTATTGATAGTTGTTTTGTTGATCTTGTTTTATCCATACTTGTTTTATTCCATACTTGTTTTATACTTACTTGTTTTATTCATTCTTGTTTTATACTTACTTGTTTTATTGATATTTGTTTAAATTCGTACTTGCTATTATTCACACTTGTGTTATTCATATATGTTTTATTCGTACTTGTTTTCTACATCCGTGTCTTAGTTGTGGTTATATGACATTATTCAGACCTATTTCCCTCCACGCTGATGATTCCGCCATGGCGTGCTGGCTAGCAAGCAACAGCTTGCTCGCGAATCATGGAGGAAACTGGCGAAAGGCGCTAGTTGCAGTCGTTGGAACTCTTAATTACTCCTGCCCACGACGCTTATCGGCATAAGTGGAAGACAAGAACAAATGACTTTATAGAACACCAACAAATTAAATTATTTGAACATTTAGCTAGAATGCAACAAGATCAAAAGCGGGTATACCGTTCTATATGAGAACATTAGGATACAAGGCCCGAGAACGACCCAGGAAGAGATGGCCAGCTGGAGCAAAACGAGACATCGAATAAATGAAATATGGCACTAGCACGAGCAACAAGGCAAGAGAAAACCACAACCTTACATCTGACTCATCTCTGCGACGCTTGAAGGCAAAAACAGTAGGACAAAAGAAGAAACAGAAGCAACACTTGAAGCATTTGTCCAACATTTTAAGTCACAACTCGCGACCTCTATATGGCTGTATGTAACGCCGTGTACTGTACATGTATCCGGGAGATAGCCTCGACATTCTGTAGATAAGGGAATTCCCTGCTGCAGCAGGATACAACAATAGGGACATTTGTGTTGGCATTCTGACAGCGGCATTATGCATAGTATACCTGTGAGGGCTGTTGGCTTGTCGAGACTCATGTCTGTTCCACTTGTCACATAGAGCAGTGAGGAGCATTTTATGTTATATTCACTGGCACAGGAACGGAGCATAATGGGGCGACCCATTGCAGCGAAGTTGGAACGGCGGCTAACAACTCACCAAATAACAATAGGAAATTAACAACAGTTCAGTATTATATGTAACTCCAGTGACAAAAATGAGAGATAATAAACACAGACACAGCGAACTCCACTACGGTAAACAGGAGAGAAATTGATAACAATTATAGTTTTAAATAGTAACATAAAATTAAGTTTATTACGACACAACGAACAATGTTTCGATTATACTAATCTTCTTCATGAGCAACATAAACAGATCTAAAGAAAAACATAAATTAGAAACTTTAATAACATTAATACAATTAGTACCATTAATTACATTAATCATTGGTTGTTAGGATACGTTATGCAAGCGAGGATGTCCCGTCCCAGTTTAATGCGATGTTAACTAAGTTAGGCAGTGATGCCGGTCATGATGCTCTGTGGACCAATTATATCTGCTGGACAGTCATCAGGCTGGATGTTTGCAGGCCTGAGACCAAGGGAGTTGTAGACATTGGCAGTACAGAAGAACCCCCGTCTGCCTGGCTGTGTGGTTGTCTCTCTATTCGTAAAGCCGTGCGGTTGTCTCTCTATTCGACACGCCGTGCGGTTGTCTCTCTATTCATCATCAGCCTATCGATCTGTCTGCCGGTCTCTCTCTCTCTCTCTCTCTCTCTCTCTCTCTCTCTCTCTGTCTCTCCCTCTCTCTCTCTTCATTAATCTTTCCACCCGTCCACTCCGTCCCTCTCTCTCATTCTTACTCTCTTCATTCATTCCTTTATCCGTCCTGTCCGCATAACTCTCTTTCCATTCTCCCTTTCATCCAACCTGTCCACATCTCTCTCTCTCTCTCTCTCTCTCTCTCTCTCTCTCTCTCTCTCTCTCTCTCTCGCCCCTACTGTAGTTTAACTTAAACGGGTGACCAGGATAACGGTTAGAAAACGTCTGTACTGATAATGACATGAGTGGGCGGATCAGGGTTAGATTCATGTGCTCACCGTTCGCTAAGTGAGAGAAAGACCGGTCAGCTATACCTCTCTTCACGCAGGCCTGAAAATGTGATGATCCTAACATTTGACATCCCCACGGCAAGTTCCTGCCACGAGGCTTTCTCTTTTCAAACGTAAACGGAACACAGTCCAAATAGAGGTCTTTTACAGAAGCGAACCAGGAAGATGAAGACACCCACACCTTTATTCCCCCGAGTGTCAACGCTCCAGCGTCTACATGTATGTTCTACAGAACATCAGCAAACTCGAGGTTTATTTAACCCTCGCTGACGGGCTCCTGTGTTTGCACAAGTCTGTGCCGGGACGCTAGTGAGCGGACAATATACGATTCATTACATCGTACAATTCCCACCTAAATCCACGCCAGCTTAGGGAAGAATTGTGTGCGAAAGGGTACGGCAGGAGAGGACTGGGCATGTATGCTCTGTCCATTGACGGATGGTATAAGCGCGCAGAGCCTCTATTTGAGACACATTGGGATCCGTCATTTGGTCAGATTCTGTCTAACTGTCTTCTAACTGTGTGCTTGGTTGGGTGTGGAGTTATATAGATGAGATTCTGTTTTTCTCTACCGTCTTATTTCTGTAATCATTGTGGCTGTTGTAGTTCATTTGTGGTGAATGTGAGGCGTAGGGGGGAAATAGTTTGTCTTTGTGTTTTCACATACACGTGCGTGCAGGGCGCATGTGCATACAGATATGCATACAAAGTGGCAAATGGACAGACAAAAGAACTGACGGGGGTAGAGACAGAAGGACGGACGGGCGTACAGACAGAAGGATGGATAGACAGACATGGATGGATGGATGGATGGATGGACGGATGGATAGATGGATGGATGGACTGATGGATAGATGGATGGATGGTGAATGGACTGATGGAAGGATGGAGGGACGGACGAATAGACGGACGTGCGTACAGACAGAAGGACGGGCGGGCGTACACAGAGAAATACAGACAAATAAATGGACAGACATATATGGATGGATGGATGGGATGGGTCGATGGATGGATGGATGGATGGATGGATGGATAAACCGACAGGCATACAGCTAGATAAACTTGCGAGCGGATGTTTTGATCAATGGATAAATAAGCAGATCTGTAAGTTCACTCCATCTTCCATCCATCTCTCCATCTCTTCCGATGCCTGACCGTCTATCTATAACTCTGGAGTCATACCACTAGTTTTCCCGCCATTACAAATTTTATTCTCACGACCCCATCCACACCCCAATGCAGCAACCACAGCCTCCCTTCCACGCCACATTTTGGAAAAGAGATCTACAAAAACAGAGAAAGAAACCGCGATCGTACTCTCACTTGAATAAAAGTGCCAAGTTCCCGGGGTCGATGTTGACCAGATAATCGATGCAGAGCCCCGTCCATATTTGTGAAGAATGCAACAAGTGCGCTCTTGCTTGTGAAAGATCACTTGAAGCGTGTCACGTGGCTTCCTGTTTGTCTCTGTATCGATTGTACGATGCGGAGGTACTCTGCAGATATTGCCGTGGGAGATGTTTAGTTTCTTCTTGTATATTAAACAACGCAGTATACGTTGATCGTTTAGTCAAAACATCATATTCATTCATTCATTCATTCATTCATTCATTCAGCAGTGTGTCCTTTGTAGAACGTCGCTCCCATAACAACGTTCCGGAAAACTTCTTCATAAACAAGATGTCCCGCGTTCTTTACCCCCATCTGGAGATCATCTGCCACATCCTGCGCCCATCTTCTCTTTGGCATATACCCCTCCATTAATGTTCCTTCCAAAACTGGCATTTCAAGTGACCGAAATATTTCAATTTTCTTTGTTTTATCGTCTTTAGTAGCCATCTTTCTTCAATATTCAGTTGTTGTCATATGGATGCATTTATTCTTTTCTGTATCCAAGATATTTTTGAACCCGTCTACAACATTTATATTCAAATGCCTTTATGCGCTGTTCAGCTTGTTTGGTAAGTGTCCAGGTCCCACAGGCGTATGTTGCAATGGGTAAGATGCATGCTCTTAAAAAGGATGATATACTATTTTATAACTAGATCTGTCTCGACAGCCGGCCTTGTGTCTTAGGGGCAGTAATACGTTTCACAATGACCCAAAATACGGAGTCCAGGGTTCGAAAATCAGCCGCCGATGATTTCACAGGCATATGTTGCAATGGGAAAGATGCATGCTCTTAAAAATCAAATTTTTGTAGTTCTATCTTTCCCACTCCATAATTTATTCAATTGTTTTAGTCTTTGAAGAGCAATTGTTAGTCGTCGCTTAATTCCTTTCATTGTGTCACCGTTGTTGGTAATCAATGACCCAAGATATTCAAAATGTTCCACCACCTCCAATTTTTTTCTCATTAACATATATTTCTTTCTCCATAGTAGTATGCATTATCTTTGTTTTTGCTATGTTAAGATATAAGTTGTGATTTTCACTATTCAATTGGGTTGAGACTATTAGGTTTTCTATACCATTCTGTGGTGTGGATAGCAATACTGTATCATCAGCATACCGAATCTCTGGTATATCATGACCATCGATATTTAGGGCATCATATAGCTTCCTGTTTATATCATCTCTTAGATTTTTCATTATATTTTCGGCGCATAGGTTAAACAAATAGGGACACAGCACACATCCCTGACGGACTCCTTGCTTGATGTCAAACCAATCTGATGTCTTGCCATCTATTCTAACCGCTGCTTGTTGGTCTAGATAGAGCATTTTTATGAGTTGTATTACATGTGCTGGAAAGCCCATATTCCTCATGATTTCCTAAAGTTTCTGATGTTTTACACAGTCAAATGCCTTTGAATAATCCACAAAACATGAGAATAGGCTTTCATTAAATTCTCTGCACTTCTCTATTATTAATCGCATGTTGAGAATATGATCTATTGTTCTCCTTCCTTGTCTAAATCCGGCTTGAACCACTTTAATTTCTTCTTCCATTTTCTTACGAAGTCTTCCCATTATGATTTTTAGTAGAATTTTACTTGCATGACTGATGAGGGCAACAGTTCTATAGTTGGTGCATAATTTCAGGTTGCCCTTTTTTGGTATTGGAATGAAGATAGTTCTCTTCCAATCTTTTGGCTATATACCATATTTCCATATCTTTTTACATAATGCGTGATACATTTTGTATGCTATCTTCTCCTCCCGCTTTAATTAGTTCAGCTGGTATCTCATCGCATCCAGGTGATTTACTGCCATACTGCTGGTTTAGGATAATCATAGTAATAATAACTCCAACAATCCAACGGTACGTATATAATTCTTTCTGGCTCAATGAACTGTATAATCAAGAGCAACTGGAGCCGTAACTTGAAAGTGATTGACGAAGCAGACTCTTGGCTTTAAATTATAATTCTCGCTGTTGTTACAACGTACACCGTTTGCTTCGACAAACACTACAACTCATTATCACTTAAGAGCCTGTGACACCAGGCGGGGCTTAAGAACATTTAATATGAATATGCATGAATAGAAGACAAACCTGGTTTTCTAACTATCAGCCATTTGTTCTATTCGTCCGCAGACGACCTTCTGTCCATCCACTCAGTGTTGGTCTCGCTGCTCAATGTGAAATATGTCTAGTTTCTCTGCCTGCAGGTTCGTTACTTTTGTGGTGATATCTTGTAGCATGTCTGTCACCTGTGCTTTCTCTGCTATTGTAACTCCAGCCACTGATCTTTATGCCAACTCTGATCCATAGCCACGCCAATGTTTCACTACTAAAATTTGCACTGCCTTCTCGGTTCCATGTCCCCGCACGTCTGTCTGTTGTTACTCTGGTCGCTATGTGACGTTTTAGTTGTTTCCAAGGCGTCCCTTAGTTTTTATCGTATTTTGGCGTCGAGGATTTCTCTCTAATTTATATGACGTTTGCACTCACTATATGGCATTTACCATTCTTCAGGTTCTTTATTGTCCCTTCAATTTCATCTATTGACTCTGCTGTCATTGGCTCATGTATCTCATTCATATCCTCACTGTCACTCATACACTCCACTGCAGTACTCCTGCCATCTTTCTAGAATTTGTCACGCAGTTCTGTACAGCCGGTTTGGGAGGACTGATAAAACGATGGGATATGTGCATCAATGTTGGTGGAAATTATGTTGAGAAATAAAGGCACGATATATGTATAAAAATAAACTTGTTTCAAGCTGTTATCTTTTTTAGTTATTTTTCTACAGCCATTTGTGACTTACTTATTGACTTCCCCTCGTATTATTGTATGTTCAATATAGGAGTAACATGTTACTCTTACTAGTATCTCTGCCTTTACTGTGATGTTCACTGATGGCCTCTCCTTTCCACTGCTAATTAATAGTAGATTACAGTTTTACTGTTCTTTGCTTTCGTTCTTTGTTCTAGTATCTACCCGTTAAAGGCGATTTTCATTTATGGTCTTTTCTTTCCACTGCTAATGAATAATAGATTACATATTTACTGTTCTTTGCTTTCGTTCTATGTTCTAGTATCTCCCCGTTTACTGTGATGTTCATTGATGGTCTCTCCTTTCCACTGCTAATTAATAATATATTAGATATTTACTGTTCTTTGCAGAGGAGCGGCTGGCCGAGAGGCTAGAATGCCGGACTCTCATTCGGGAGGCCCGGGTTCGATCCCTCGGTAAGGTGTCGGATTTTTTTCTGTCGGGGGCAAAAAGAAAATCCTAACCTGCACAGTTCGCGGTGACTGCACTAGCCAGGTGGCCTTAATTCCTCAGGCTCAAAGACCCCTCTGCCATACACCGCAAGGTACTATATTGGCAGTAAATGACAGTTCATGACTGTTCTTTGCTTTCGTTCTTTATTCTAGTATTCCCCCTTTTACTGCGACTTTCATTGAAGGTTTCTCCTTTCCACTGCTAATTAATAATAGATTACATATTTGCTGTTCTTTGCTTTCGTTCTTTGTTTTAGTACAGTGGTTCTCAATATATTGGTTTGGTCCATGCACCCTTTCACCACATGCCAGAATGTCACTCCCACCTTTCCAGCGAACGAAAGAAGAAGAATTTCCCCCCTTTGCAAACGTGTTAACCTCAAAAGGAGCATTTTTTATATTCACAATATTTTATTAACACACCAAATGAATCATATTACAATAAACAAACAGTTAAAACGTCAAAGAATTGTCACTTATTAGGATAATGTGCCCGAAGCCATTTTGAGTCTGCCAATCTGTGGTCTTACTCCCTCCACCCCTGGAAACCCTTAAATTCCCCCCTGGGGGAATTCCCCATCGGCTGAAAACCACTGTTCTAGTATCTCTCTGTTTACTGTCATGTTCATTGATGATCTCTCCTTTCCACTGTAATTAATAATAGATGACATTTTTACTGTTCTTTGCATTCGTTCTTTGTTCTAGTATCTCCCCGATTACTGTGATGTTCATTGCGAGAATTGCATGGATATTTTCCTGGTCATGCGGGGGTGCGGAGGGGTGGGGGGATGAACAGGCTGATAGGCTGGCAGGGAATTCACCTCTTGGTGATAGATTGCCTACGGACAAGGGGGAGGTGGTCGTGCGCTTGAGAAACCAGGTGAAGAAGGCGGGCGAGCAGATTGAGAACCCGTATGTGGAAAGAATGAGATTGCGATGGATCGGCTGGAGTTCTGGAAGAATATTGAAACTGTGAGGGGGGACCAGGAGAACTTTAAATCAGAAAGCGGTGGGAATTATTAGTATTATGACTCTTCGCTGGCTGTTGGACGAGGGGATGGAGCACTTATGGGAAAGTCCTAAGTGCAGTGATGTCGGTTCTTAACTCAACTCAACTCAACTGGTCTCTCATTTCCACTGCTAATTAATAATAGATTACATATTTACTGTTCTTTGCTTTCGTTCTTTATTCTAGTATCTCCCCTTTACTGTGATGCCCACTGCTAATTAATAATAGACTAAATTTTTACCGTTCTTTACTTCCCGTGGCTGATTCAGTGCCAAAGAAAAATTAGGTTTGGAGCAAACAAAATTGGATGGCGGAAAATGGGAAGTGTCACAGTTAACACTTAAACGTTGTTAATAAGGTAACAGACATGTTGTATTATACATTAAATTAAAGAGACTTGCATAAGGAAAAATACTGTATATAATCTATGGCAGATGCGGAAGTCGCTTAAGACGATAAATCATCCCATGACACAATCAGTTCCCGGTAGCACACGAGCGAAGCCCGCCACTACCGAGGCTTAATCATAGGACCCAGAGCACTCGTGAACTAACCACGCCACCAGCACGGCTTCCATCTTTACAATAAAAATTGTAAATAAAGCCCCAGATAGCAAAAACAATAGGACATAAAAACAATTAGGTACGTGTAAACATTGAGAGATACTAAACACGATGTGTTTTAAAGTTATTCATCATCATCATCAAGTGCCTTACCAGATGGTAGGCGATCAACTCTGTTGATGATATTCCTCCATGTCACTGTCTCAATCCATCCAGCATCATTTCTCTTGGTCGGCCTCTGCCTCTCTTTCCCTCAACCTTTCCAGTCATCACGATGTTCTCAATGCCTCTCTTCTCATCACGTGACCAAAGAAAGCTGTTTGTCTTATTCTTATTGTTGAATATAGTGTTCTAGTTCATTACCCTCTTTCAGGCAGTCGTTGTTAGTTACTCTGGTCGTCCAAGGATTTCGCAACATTTGTCTCAGGAACCACATCTCTGTTGCTTCCAATCTCTTCATAATTTGTTCATTTACATTCCAAGATTCACTGCCATACAATGAAACAGGTTCTATATAGCATTTCAACACTCTCTTTCTTACATTCACTGATAGTAACTAATAATGGTTTAATACTAGTACATGTTCTAATTTGATGTTTTTCTATAATTTTTTTTGTTTTTCCTAATGACGCTTAATATAATCAATTCGCCGATTCGTTGTCTCGTAGTATACATATTTTTATTTTGTTATTGTTCTTTTGGATCCCCCCACCCCTCCCCAACCGCCTCCACCCCCTCAGTTTTACGTTTGCCGTAGTGGAGTTGGTTGAAAGGTAAGATGTACACGGTTTCTGTGTTTAGTATCTCTCGATCTTTCGCAGCAGTTACACATACTTAACTGATTTTATTTTCTATTGTTACATCCCGCTGCAGCCGTGACCTCTCTTGTAACGTCAATGTCACCCAAACAGGGAAACCGGCTGGCTAGCTGCCCCATCCTTCATACAGGGTGAGTGTTTCATGGCAGTCGGCTGCTGCAGAACTGGGACGAATACAACCAGCCACCAGCGGGCTGTCCCTCCTGTTTATCTTTGTGGAAGAACAAAGAAATATATGAAAGGGCAACACTCTAGCCTGGTCAATCACAGAGGAGTAAATTATATGTTAGCTCAGTTTCCATGATATTCTTGTATTCTTCTCTGAATCAAAGGACAAACACAAAGAAATAATATATCACGCACGCGCACACACACACACACACACACACACACACATATACAAATACATACACACACACACATACATACATACATACATACATACATACATACATACGTACATACATACATACATACACACATACATACATACATACATACATACATACATACATACACACATACATACATAAATACATACATACATTCATACATACATACATACATACATACATACATACATACATACATACATACATACACACATACATACATACATACATACATACATACATACATACATACATACATACACACATACATACATACATACATACATACACACATACATACATAAATACATACATACATACATACATACATACATACATACATACATACATACATACATACATACACACACATACATACATACATACATACATACATACATACATACATACATACATACATACATACATACATACATACATACATACATACATACATGCATCATGCATGCATACATACATACATACATACATACCCTAAACCAAGTGCGTGGAGCGACACTGTGAGCTGTGGATGTCAAGTGGAATGTTTTTGCGTCTGACCGCGGTTGTTTGTATTGTTAACTGCATGTTTAGAAAAATGGCGGCAATGTACGCAAATCTGTTGGAACAAAGGGCTAGACCCATAGTCGAACAACAATTAAGCAAAGTACCAGTTGGTTTCAGGAAAGGTACATATTGCACTGATGTACTATTCACATTAAGACAAACATGAGAAAAAAAGCCATCGAGTACAGTGACCAGCAGAATAATGTGTTTGTAAATCAGAAAAATACTGTCGATGGAGTTAGTTGCATATCCTTTGCAGGACGTTTCAGTCAACCCCATCATTTTTTTTTTTTTGGCTGTTCGTGATTTCTTGGAAAATTTATGTTCAGTAGTTCACTTCCTGAGCCATCTCATAACTTTGTATGGGAAACAAACGCAAGGCGGTCTGCTTCTAAATCGCCCGCAGCTGTGTTGTGAACGCTGTCTGCGGGATTACGAATTGCGCCCGTAAATCCTTGGCCACAGAGCCGGCTTCGAAGGAATAGACAGATATAAAATATGGATCAACCTTGAAGACTACAGTATGCAGTAGACAGATATAAAATATGGATCAACCTTGAAGACTACAGTATGCAGTAGACAGATATAAAATATGGATCAACCTTGAAGACTACAGTATACAAGGACGATTGCTAGAAAACATAGTCATGTACCACTCGATGGATCAACCTTGAAGACTACAGTATGCAAGGACGATTGCTAGAAAACATCATAGCCATGTACTACTCGATGGATCAACCTTGAAGACTACAGTATGCTAGGACGATTGCTAGAAAACATCAAAACCATGTACCACTCGAGCCAAAATGCAGTAAGAACACAAGAAGGTATATTAGACATGTTCACAATCAGTACAGGAGTGAGACATGGGTGTGTGTGCTCCCCCCCCCCCCCCCCCCCACACGCACACACCCACACACCCACACACACATCTGCAAATTAAGATCTACATAGAGATAATATCCAAAGAAGAAAGCTTTGACAGAACCGATTCAGAAATTTCGAACTCTTTATTGTTGACGAAACAACAGATCCACCCTCAATAAATGAGCCTTGATTTGCAGACGATCCGTGCCTATTTTACAGTAACGAGGGCTGGCTGCTAAATCATATAATAAGCTGAGTTTAACACGCAGCAGATACAATACGAATATAATACAACAAAAACTGAAGTAATGCACGTTAGCAGATCTCGCTGGTCCACTAAGTTTACCAATAAATAGTACACTTCTGAAGCAAGTTAAAGAATGTAAATATCTAAGGAATATGATCAAAGAGGGTGACAGAATATACAGAGAAATCGAAATCTGATGTCAAAAAGCAAGTGTGCTTATATATCAACTATCATCTATATTAAAACATAAAAAAAATACCCATGTCCACAAAGCGACAGATAATAAATAACATATGAACACCAACTTATGCTACCAATGTCAAACTTGGGAATTAACCAAATCACACTGACGCAAATCAACACCTTGGAAGATGAGATGCTTGAGAAGAGCTGCCATCTTAACTATATGAGACCGAATAAGAAATTATGTTATGAGAAGACAGCGATCAACACCTTGTGCCACATATATTGAAAGGTAGAAGATGAAATGGTTCGGCCATCTTATTAGAATGCAACGCCATCAGCTATCTGCACTTGCCCTACATCAAAGAAGATCTTATATCGAAGCAAGAGGACGCCCGAGAAGAACATGAATCGACGATATCAACGACATTGTACAGTCACACGATATGACCCTATCCAGTGACACCAATCTGGCACTGGAACGACAACAATTCTTCCCCACAACGCTTGGCTGCAAAAGCGGAAGATGATGATGATGAATCATGCGGGGGAGGACACAGAGCTTCATGACGTAGCAAAATATAGGTCGGCCTGGAGAGTGTTGGTTGAGGGCAACGGTTAGTAAACAACGAAAGAATAAACAGAACGAATACTGGTGACCCTACTTCTCACTATTTCCCAGTAACCCGAATGTCTGTACCCCAGTAACCGACGTTCACCGAGTATCACTCCAGTAATAAGTGTTACTGATACATAGGCCGGTGTTGTAGGGAATTATACGCCCGAGTTAGCTTATCTAGCATGCAAACAAGTCTATGCACAAACGGACAAGTTCGTCGATATCCATTTCTGGCAGACACCGGAGCCAGCCAGAGTGCCATGTTTATTTGATGGCCGTGATATTGATGCCGTGAATACAGTACGTCAGTGATTCTCAAACTGACAAGTTTGTTAGTACCGATACAGTGAATACTGTACGCCAGGGATTCTGAAGCTGACGTGTTTACCAGTACTCATGCAGTGAATACAATACGCTAGGGATTCTCAAAATGACGTATTTAGTAGTATTGACGTAGTGAATATAGTATGTCAGGGATTCTCAAAATGGTGTGTTTGGTAGTATTGGTGCAGTGAATACAGTACAACAGGGATTCTCAAACTGACGTATTTGGTTGTATTGATGCAGCAAATACAGTACAACCGGGATTCTCAATCTGATATGTTTGGTAGTAAACATGCAGTGAATACAGTACGCCAGATACTCTCAAACTGACACGTTTGGTAGTACCGATACAGTGAATACAGTACGCTAGGAATTCTCAAACTGATGTGTTTGGTAGTATTGATGCACTTATTACAGTACACAAGGGCTTCTCAAACGGATTGTTTGATAGTACTGATACAGTGAATAAAATACGCCAGGGATTCTCAAACCAACGTGTTTAGTAGCTAATCCACTCGTAAAAATCAGTCCAGTACACTAGAAATAGTAAGACGTGTGTGGACTAAGCTTGAGTTCAAAGCGAGTAAAACAAAAACAATAAATTGAATATGTATTGACGGAAACAATGCAACGAAGCAACGAAGATGAAAACAGCGTGTTTTACACAAGCTGATGTAGCAATAAATTCAACAAGAACGCCTCTTGGTTCGCTCACAGGTCTATTGAAAACATTGTTAAACACAAAATGGTGTTAAACACGTGAAATGGTGTTTAGTTGCATGTCCTTTGTGGTGTTTGTCCATCAAGAATGATGATGCCCATTCTTTTCATTCCATGGCGTTGAAAGTTTGGAGCCGTTAGTTCTATAATGGCTGATAAGGCCTATTTTGGCTCGAAATGTTCTTTGACAATGTGGGCAAAGAATGCTTGACGTTCCAGGAGGAGGATCTCCTGCAGTGGTTTCTTTGTCTAGCGTTTGTCTTTTTTATTTTTCACAGTTCCTGTAGTTCTGTTTGCTTCACAAGTGACTACACCAACGCGTAATGATGTTCGCCACGAATTTCGATCTCTGGCAACAGTCTCCCAAGTGTCGTGATGAATTCTAAAAGCTTTTATTGAGATCTTCAGTGTCGTTAAAGCGATTCCTCTGGCCGCCCTGGGAAATTCGTTTAGAGAGCTTATGATCGGGCAAGCGAATCAAGTGACCAGTCTAGCAAATCTGATTCTTCAATAGTAGGATGTGGATACGCTTTACAGGACGTTATAATCAACCCCTGCATGTATTGGCTGTTTGTGAATTATCAGGCAATTTTACGTACAGTAGTTCGCGATTGCTTTCTGGCAAACATCGATCTTACCATCTAAATCATTGGTTCTCAACCCGTGGGGAATTCCTCCCCCCCCTATCCCCCTGGGGGAAATTTTAGGGTTTCTAGGAGGGGGAGGGATTAAGATTATTTCAAACACAAGAACCGATTGCTTAATATTGTTTATTCCTCCATACTTTACAGTTCTATACTTCTTGCCCTTGTAAAATTCAATTTATAACCCGCAAATCACGTTTTATGTAGACGTCTAGGCTTGTTCTAGTGTGTGTTATTAAATTTAGCTTAAATTTTTACGTATAATATGTAGGGGCAGGCTAAAATTAATAGGGAGGAAATACAACAGGGGGAATGACATTCTGAACATATGGTGACGCGGTGTATGGGCCAAAAAGGTCGAGAACCACTGATCTTAATAAACGCAAAGCAATCAGTTCCTATAAGACATGCAGTTGGTTAACTGTGGTCAAACCGTGGAAATGCAGTGTATGACACACACAACGCTAAGTGTTAAAGTACAGCAGGACCACAAAAACAGAGTACGTTGCGTCGAAAAACATTTATCGGCAAAAGATAACAGACACTGAGATAAACATCTCTAAAGTATCTAAATTAATGCATAAAACAATTTTATTCAAAGATCTGCCACAAAAATAAAACGTCTAGAAACATTGATATTCAGTGACCTAATTAGATGGCCGGCCGATACAGGGAGAAAAGTTACGAACTTGGCAACATGGCTTATCTTTCTGTAGCTCACTTGAGCGTAAAGACGAAGACGAAGAAGAAGAAGGCAGAAGAAGAGGAGGAAGACGAGGATGAGGAGAACGTGAACGAAGAGAAGGAAGAAGAGGAAGAAGAAAAGAAAGAAGAGGAAGAAGAAGAGAAGGAAGAGGAAGAAGCAGAAGCAGAAGCAGAAGAAGAAGAAGAAGAAGTAGAAGAAGAAGAAGAAGAAGAAGAAGAAGCTGCAGCAGCAGCAACAGCAACAGCAGCAGCAAGAGAAGGAGGATTAACAGCTGGAACATCTAGTCCTATATGCAAATATTATTTAAAACCTATATGCAAATAACTGTAAAGAACCTGTTGATATCCCAGCACCAGAGATCACGCCACCTAGAGTGTGGTCCTGGCTGGCAGTCCGTCAGTTGTGGTCTACGGGTTTCAGACCGCAGTATTATGTTAATCCAAATCTCTGTGGTATAGAATGCATCGCCTCCAAGAATAACTAACTGCACCGAGTCGCATACATAATTCAGCAGCGAATGAAACAAAAACTACAGCTCTAGACTCATCACTTGTTCGGCTACATTCTATTGTGCTTGGGTTGAAGTCTGTGAGTGTGTGTGAGTTCGTGTGAGTGTGTGTGTGTGTGTGTGTGTGTGTGTGTGTGTGTGTGTGTGAGGGAGATAGATAGATAGAGAGAGAGAGAGAGAGAGAGAGAGAGAGAGAGAGAGAGAGGCGGGGGTGGGGGGGGGGGGGGTTCAACATTTTAATGTTCAATTCAGTTCAGTGTTCTTCACAAATGTCCGTTGGTGCTCCGACCTCCTCGGGTATAAATCCATCAGAGGGCTGAGATAAGCGGCCCCAGTTGGGTGTTGATGTTGATGAGGTTGGGCCGACTCTGTGTGCTGTTCCTTTCTATCCTCCTGTGTTGATGTGTATTAGTTCCGTGTCCTTTACCAAACGGCGAAATTAATCACAGCATTGGAGATCAGCATGGCCGAACGGATACGAGCACTTGTTCTTAAACATCCGGTGTGCTGATGCGTTCGCCTGATGGCGAGGGACACTGGCAATAGGGAACCCTAAATCACAAGTAAAGGTCAGGCACTAGAAGTAGGAGGGCGTGAATGGACTACGCTTGAGTTCTAAGAGAGTTAACAGAGGAAAAAACATCATTTATTTTACGATCGTCAATTTGTGTTGTTTGTTATTGTAGTCGGTAATATCTGCTGTCTGTTAGCGCCAAATAGTGGGCGGCTCTCACCAAACCCGACACCCCACATTGTGCCAACGGCTTCGGCGGAGGAGAGCAATTGGTAGGGTACAAGTCTTATCCTGGTGCGAGGAAATGCAACCTAAAGGCTAAATGTCATCGCAGGGCAGACCAAGCCCTAAACCTTTGTTGGCAACTGGTCTAGGATCGAAGCTCCGACAGGCGGACAGTTAGAGCATTGCTTTGTTGATCCGGCAGCTTCTTCATCTTATCTTGTTCCAGATGTAGTGGTGTTACCTTTCCTCTTGAGTCAACTAGGCAGGCCGAGAGAGGGATCATTTTGGGTGGGCAACGCTGACAATGCCCCAAAAATATCCTTTCTAATGTCCGTCTTTCACTTTCATGTGAATGCAGTCTGGGGAAATCAACCTAAAGTGTGTATTTCCTTTTGACAATAGATCTCAATTGTCCATGTCGTAAATGATAGAACCGTATACTCGTTAAGAAAAACAACAACAATAATATTCTGCATAGGCTCTTTGTCTGTGTTATCTGTTTATTTATATATCTCTATCAGTCTGTCGGCACATTCCAACTACAGAATACGCGGTTTGTAACATCTTCGTCCTTCTAACAGTCACACTGTCAAATTACCCACCCACCCACCCACCCACACACACACACACACACACACACACACACACACACACACACACACACACACACACACACACAAATTCAAGTATTTCAGGGGAAAAAAACTACTCATTCGTCATCTGCTTAAGTGTCTGTCGTCATCTGTTTATGTGTTTGTCGTCATCTGATATATGCCCCTCCTTCTATCATTAACTAAGTGTCTGTCTTTCGGTGTGTCGTTATCTGAACAAGTGTTAGTATGTCTATCATTATTTGTATAAGTGCTAGTCTGTCTATCGTTATCTATATAAGTGTTAGTCTGTCTATCATTATCTGTATAAGTGTTAGTTTGTCCATCGTTAGTTGTATCCCTGTTGAGCTTGACTTTAGTCCGAATTTGTGAAGACACATGAAGAGTGTAGCATTAGGTGGGAGCGCAAGCGCAATTGAAATACCACCACTTTTATCGTTTCTTTACTGAGGGATCCGTACAAGTCAGGCATGGAGTCTGACGGTAGTACACGCTTTACACAGGTCCGGACACTTGTTTGACAGATGTACGCGTCCTATGGTCCAGGCTCGTACGAGGCCCTCACCTGTGGGACTTGGCTGAACGCCTCTAAGTCGGGTCCCTTGGGTTCCAGGATCTGGCCACCACTCGCCACCTGCTCGTGGAGGCGAGATCTCGGAGGTTTGACGCTGAGCCGCCAGCGTCTGCAGCCTACCTTGTTCCAGACGTATTAGTTACCCATTCCTCTGGAATACACAAGACTAGACCGAGAGAGGGGACATGTCGTTTGGGCACCACATGTTCTCTGAAGCTCTGCCCAGGCATTGTGATGGAATTTTGGCCAAATTCCAACCCACATACTTTGCTCTGTCAAGACTGCAAGGTGCCACTCACAGTTGTATTAGTGTTAGTCTGTCTATCGTTATTTGTATAAATGTTAGTTTGTCTGTCATTATCTGTATGTCATCATATATCATCATTATTTAGTGTCTTACCGGCTGACGTGGGCGATCATGCCTCTCCACAAATTGCGATCTCCGACGGCTTAGATCAATTCGTGTGTTGGACTCCCTCCCGTGCCAAGACAAATGGATGGCAGATTAAATTCTGCAGATGATGGACGAAAGAAGAAAGAAAAGGCAAGATAAAAATAATAATAGAATAGAATGCATACAGAAATAGTAAATAAATGCTAAGTGGCTAAAGAAGTATGGCTGAAACAACAGTGCATGGAAATTGGGACACACTATAGAAAAGATTCACATTCCATGTATCAACAAAAAGAATAAAATAACAGGTAGGTAAACACGAAATACCACTGGATGTTTAAAATCGAGGAACTGTGCATTGTTGATGGGACAAGATGATATAGTCAATAGATGGACGGAATATCTGGAAGAGCTGAATGACGATAGGAGACCGGATGTAAATATTTAAAACAGTGGTGAGGGTCCACCAATACTTGCAGCGGAAGCTAAAGATGCACCACAACGCATGCAGAAAGGAAAGGCACAAGGTCCAGACAACATTACATTTGAGGAAATTGAGGCTCTATGTGAGTTTGAAATTTAAATATTTACAACATTTCTAGTGACCTATTAAAATCAATCTTTATAGCTCTGCCAAAGAAACCAGGCACTTTAGAATGCGAAGAACATCGCACAATAAGTCTTATAAGTCACATCACAAAACTGTTACTCAGAATACTTATGAAAAGAATAGAATAATAAACCAGATTAAACCAGAAATTAGTGATGAACAGTGTGGGTTTGTGGAGGGAATGGGTACAAACAACGCTATACATATTCTCAGGACACTATTAGAAAGCGCTATGGAAGTAAAACAAATATGTACTTATGCTTCATAGACTACACAAACACATTTGTCAATGTGAAACATCACGAAATAATAATATTACTAAAGCAACTGAACATTGACGGTAAAGATCTGCGAATAATAAAGAATTAGTTTAGTTTAGTTTAGTCGTTGGATCAACATCACGGCACACGGTTTAACTCATAAGTGCTCCGCTTTCCTCCTAACTCAAACCTGAGTCTGGAGAAACTCAGCTCAATGCACGAACTCCGTTGCATCGGCGAGGATCCTTAAATTCTTTGGGTACATTTTTAACTCGAAAATTTGCCAGAGCAGCGCCGTTAGGCTACTCTTTTTCGATTTCCAACTGCCAAGGGATTTTTTCCGTGCGCAACAATACACACGGGCGTCCGATCTCACTACCCAGAGACCAGGGTAAATTTTATTACTCGAAGTCCAGGTGGATTTTTTAAAATAAATCCCGGTCCTCACCGTGGCCTGAAGCCGGGACCTCCAGCACTCGAGGCGGACACTATACCTCGAGACCACTCAGCCCCCCCCCCCCCCCCGAATAATAAAGAATATATATTGGCAGGAAACAGCAGCCATAAGAATCAACAACCTTGTAGGAACATTTCAGTGTATAAAGAAGGGCGTCTCCTGATTTGTTCTCATTGTACAGTGAATATATAATAAGATCTACAGAAAATGTGTCAGGGATCCTAGTTGGTGGATATAATATAAATAAGTTACGTTATGCTGATGATACCGTCTTCATTGCAACACGTCGGAAGGATCTACAGGAAATGATAGATACAGTGGTTGTAGAAAGTGAACAACTGGGCCTTAGTCATCATATTTATCGAACATAAATTCACACGTATAGATCGGTACTCCTTACCATATGATCCATCCATCCATCATGTGCCATGCCGGTAAGCGTGGGCGGTCATGTTCTGCCATCTCACTCGATCACCAGAGTCGTGGATCAGCTCTGTGTTTCTGTCTCGACCATGCCACAAGGCCAAGCCATCCAGGTACTTGCTTCTAGGTCTGTTCCCCTCGATCTTGCCAGTTGTCACCAAGTTCTCCAAATCATTTCTTCTCATAACATGCCCAAACAATTGTGACTGTCTACGTCTAATGTCTCTAATCAGTTTACAATCTTCATTTGTTTCTTGAAGGACTTGTTCATTGGTCTTTCTGGCTGTCCATGATATTCTTTGCATTTTCCTCAGAAACCACATTTCTACAGCCATCAGATGTTTTTCAGCCTGACTGCTCAATGTCCAAGCTTCACATCCATATAAAAGTACAGGTTCTATGTAGCATCTCAACACTCTTTCTCTCGTTTCAATTGACATCTTTTTATTGGTCAGTATGTTTTTCATCTTGCTAAAGGCTACTTTTGCCATGGCGATTCTTGTTCTAATCTCTTCAAGGCATCTCCCATTAGATGTTATTATTGTTCCGAGATAATTGTACCTATTCACTTGTTGAAGAATATTCCCATTTACTTGTATATTACATTATGGTATTTCGTTCTTCCTAGTGACAACCATAATCTGTGTCTTTTTACAATTTAATTCTAACCCTAGTTGTTCACTGTGTGTAACAACCGCATCTACTAAATTTTGCAGGTCCTGTTCATTGTCTGCAATCAAGACTGTATGATCTGCATATCTAATGTTATTGATGCATCGTCCCCCAATGTTGATTTCTTCCATATCTTCAATATTTCTGAAAATACTTTCACTGTACAGAGAAAACAGATCTGGAGACATTACACATCCCTGTCTCACACCTCTCTTAATAGGCTGATATTGGCTTTCTTCATTATCAACTCTTATGGCAGCTTGTTGTTTCCAATATATGTTGTTTACAAGTGTGGTATAATTAATGAGAATACCATATGAAATGGACTGAAATTGTGTCTAGGGGAAATAATCAATCGGTCCATCAGGTTCGCCCCATATAAAGGCAGTTGATCGAGACAGTTTATTTCCTAAAAGACTCCAGGAATAGGGTAGTTATTGGCTCTTTTGAAGTAAGAATGGGGTGATGGTCGGATAGACTCCACCCACGTTACAAGATAAACTACCTTCCTGAAGAATAAAACAGAGAATAGGTCTCTTAACCACAGATCTCTATCAAGTTGTGGTTCTTGGATTAAATATCTGAGACTGTGTGTTGGTCGACCTCCCACTGGATTCTCTGCACATCTACAAACACAGTAGCACAGTTCTTTACAACAACAAACAGTGTTACACTGGTCACTAGACAATGAAAACTCTCCTGACGAACATATATGTTTATTGCCAGACTCTCATCATCTGGAAGTACAAGACTCTGTCTTCACTACAATCTATCAAAACATCAAACAACAAATACATTCTCAAGAAATGCATGAATTTAAACTCTAAAAACTCCCCTCCTCCTCTTCTCTTCCCTACCCCTAAAAACCCAATCATCCACCTTTGCTGGGTATACCCTACTCGGGATGACTGTTCCTACTATGTGCCGTTTAATCAATACTCGGCATATACTTCACTACACGATGCTTATCACTGATATAGATGGGCTCCTCCCCATCCTACTTTGACCAACCACCATAATGTGCCACTGAGGAAAAACAAGGTTCTCTGGATACTGAACACAGTAATGGGAATACGGCTCATTGAAGTTGATCACATACAGTCATAATTGACTAACAAAAGGAACTGTCCTCAATTTCCCTTCTATAAAAATGATGATGGTGTGACTGAGTCTGGACTACTCGATATGGCATTGGTCTTGAGAGGAAAATATGTCTGCATAAAATAGGGATTTCACCCCTTGGTATTAATGTCCATCAAGCGGGAACAGTAGAAGCACGGACTCTCAACGACGTACTGGGGTTGTTGGTGAAGGAAGGACTCTCCCTTGAGCATGGGTCAGAGCTAGTTGAACCTCTCTAGGCGATTTCCCGAAAATGGTAAGACTTGCATGCTTAATCGTTGAAAAAGACGAAGTCTCAAATGTCTCAGCACGACATTTAAACAAACCAGAGAAGTGTAGCTGGGTTCATATCTAAGTCAAATTATGATGACCTCTCAAAAGGAAAGTACCATCCCATCCGTGACTTTGTCAGACCTATAACTTCCATGATTAACCAGGAAGAATAAGAAGCCCCTCTCCCAACATTCTGGAACGAATAAAGCACAGACTCTCAACAAAGTCGCTGGGGTCTCCAGCGAACGAAGAACTCTCTATGCGTTGGTGTCATCGCTGGCTGAACATCGTTAGGCGGCCTCCCGTAATATAAATGGGTAACATGCTTCGTCCAAAGAAAAAGATGAATCCACAATATCGCAATTGGACATTGTAACAACGGGAGTATCCGTACTGGGTTCATAGTTCACTCCATTAATTATGACTGCTTCACATCGAGCGTAACATCCAGTCCGTAAGCTGTTGCAGACTATAACTTCCCGGATATTACAGGAAGAATATTAGTGTCATCTCTCGTCAGACGCCAGGGATGAGTAGTTGAAGCTTTTCAATACATGTCACTAGAATGTCAAACCCAAAAAAGGAGATAACTCCGTCTGGAGTTTCTCCCAGTTGCCAGAAGAATAATAGGGGATTACTTCCCCTCTGGTTTTCTAGGAAAAAATGTGGCTGTTTGGCAGCACTGGGTGACTTCTGGGCTAGACCAGTAACCCTCATAACAGACTTCTCGTCCAAAATTATCGGCCAAATGTGTACAGCCAAAGTGGTCTATCCGTCGATTCAGCTAAAATCAGCCAAGATGTTGTAGACTCTAAGATGTCCCCCGCCTGCCTCAATTGTCAATGCAACATAGAGGCAAAAATGCCCCCCCCCCCCCCCAATGCGGCCTATACCCGCTACCGGAACGAATCACATCCTAATCGGTGGCTGGCCCAGACTCAAGTGACTATCTCTGGTCCCGCCTGGGAGTTTTACCAAACTATTCTATGCTATTTCCAGCTACTGGCACATTCCTTGCCTCTATCTGAACAATGATATGTGCGCTAAGCATTACCATATAAGGCAACCGCCAGTCCCCCACACATGAAATTATTCTTTCTAGGAAAAGATATTTATAATCGTCTGCAAGCTGGTGCCAACTGGGGACATTATGTCACAACAAGTCTAAGGTCTTTTCCAACAATTTGTAGATCTTCAAGCATCCGTATCATGTTGACATGTCTCACTTTATCGAAAGCCTTTGTGTAGTCAATAAAGCAAAGGTTTACTTTTTTTCTTTACTTTGTTTACTTCTATATAACGTTCGATTACGGTTCTCCATATGATACCAGGTCCTAAAAGCGTAGTAACAGAAAAAAAGGGAGGGGGGGGGGGGGGTTGGTGAATTTGCCACATGGTACCAGGTCCTAAAAGCGTAGTGACAGAAGTGGGCTGAATTCGCCACATGGTACCAGGTCCTAAAAGCGTAGTGACAGAAGTGGGCTGAATTCGCCACATGGTACCAGGTCCTAAAAGCGTAGTGACAGAAGTGGGCTGAATTCGCCACATGGTACCAGGTCCTAAAAGCATAGTGACAGAAGTGGGGGTGAATTCGTCACATGGTACGGGGTGCTAAAAGCGTAGTGACAGAAGTGGGGTGAATTCACCACAACTGAAGAACGAGCCGTGAATGGCTCTCCCATGGTAATCCAGGTAGGTCTTAATGACGGGCATTTTAGGCATACGACCTCTGGCATACAACCCCCGACGAAACCCAGCTACGTCTCTTTCACGCCGACCTAAGAAGAGGAGAGTGAACAAACGAACGAACGAACAATCTTTATTTTCAAAGGGGTTTTAAAGGAGAAAGAAGAAGAAGAAGAAGAAGAAGAAGAAGAAGAAGAAGAAGAAGAAGAAGAAGAAGAAGAAGAAGAAGAAGAAGAAGAAGAAGGAGGAGGAGGAGGAGGAGGAGGAGGAAGAAGAAGAAGAAGAAGAAGAAGAAGAAGAAGAAGAAGAAGAAGAAGAAGAAGAAGAAGAAGAAGAAGAAGAAGAAGGAGGAGGAGGAGGAAGAGGAGGAGTAGGAGTAGGTGGTGGTGGAGGAGGAGGAGGAGAAGGACAACGAGGAGGAGGAGGAGAAGAAGAAGAAAAAGAAGAAGACGAAGAAGAAGAAGAAGAAGAAGAAGAAGAAGAAGAAGAAGAAGAAGAAGAAGAAGAAGAAGAAGAAGAAGAAGAAGAAGAAGAAGAAGAAGAAGAAGAAGAAGAAGAAGAAGGGAGACAAAAGAAAGACGACGAAGAAGAGGAAGAAGATTATGCTGATGATGAAAAAGAAGAAGATAAAAAATAAGAAGGCGACTACTAAGTCGACGATAACAATGATAACAACAAGAGGAAATTTCACGGTGAAAAGAAAGTAAAACTGCATGTCACATATGCCAGATAGACACGCAAGCTGAAGCTTTAAATCATCTCGAATGCAAATTGTGATATTAATAGCTAACTCCTCAATAATAAAGAACTCCCGGAGTTCTGGAGAACAGAGAGCCAGAAGAAAGCCGCCGCTGTGGATTCAAAACCTCTCTATCCCAATTTGTGGAAGAACGTTATATGGATTATGATGTAGGAGATCTACGACAATGATGTTCTTTATTTTGCGTCATGGCGATTGCTTATTCTCTGTGGGGTATTTTTGTTGTGATCGATAGTGAACAACCAATTCTTGCCATGTGAATAATGTACAACGCTCAGTGTTTTTAGACATGTGTGCGAGTGGGCGCATGCGCGGGCGAGTGTGTATGGTAGTGAATCTTGGGATGTGGGGCGGATAAATTAAGAAGAGCTTGGAGGAATTAGAGATATGGTCTCTGCGACGAATGCTGCGAAAATCTTCAATTTCTAGAGTAACTAAGAAAGATTGTCTGGAAACAGCTAGTGAAAGTAAAACATGTACACATGTAGGAAGGACACAAACAGTGTTCTTTTGTTAATTTTCTGGTTATTTGTAATTAACAACGGACATTTATGTTTAGTACCTTGCCATTGCTTTCTGAGCGGCCGGCACTCAAGCCATTATTTGGAAACCAACGCCAGGCGGTATGCTGCCAAATCGCCTGCAGCTGTGTTTCAAACGCGATATTGCAAATGATGTGTTGGAGGAGTGTCTGGCCGAGTGGCTAGAACGCCGGACTCTCATTTGGGAGACCCGGGTTCGATCCCTCTGTGACAGTGTAGCGAATTGGTTAAGTCAGAAACAACATAACTCCAGCAGTCTCCTGATGTATGACATTTAATTGTAGTTGCTTCAGGTTTACAAACTCTTATAAATATCGTAGACAAATAACAGAGGTCCAGATATCTCGACAATACTTGATAGTGACTTAAACATGACCTCGTTCTAAGACTGCTGGCTAATCACTAACTCGTTGCTATCTTTTCCGTCACGCGTGAGCATCCCTAGTTATTTACATTTTCCCAGGGTGCTCCCGCGTGCACTGAAGTTTCGACCCTTTTTCTCTTGCACGCCGACTTAGATTCCCTTAACAGAGACAGACACTCTGTTATATTCCTTTCTACCCTCAACGAGACTTTTCCCCGAAAAGTCTTAGCTCAAAACTTATCTACCTCTATTTACAACTCTTCCTTATAGTAACTTTGAGATAACTATCCTATATTTCTATATCCCTAACTCCCTTGCCCCAAATAATCGTAATATTTATAGCCAACCGCTATTCTCCTAAATTTTACCAATTCCCCCTTTCGAACAATCTATTACTTATTCTTCCTTAAAAGCTCGCCCGTGTTACAAAAACCATTTAACTGTACCTTGTATATCTCAAATCTCACCCACTCTTCTGGTCATTAGTCTTCACAACCTTCATGTGTCAATTACCATTACTTCTTCTTCTCTTTATTAAGACCACTGCAATCCGCTTGCATTGTTTCATAGTTAAAAATAGAGTGGTATGTCCATCCAAATTGTTGGTATATAAACAAACATTGAAGATTATCATGCATTATAAAATACACATAACATACTCTCGCGGACATCAAGGATAAACACAGGATAGACAGAGGAACGGTTGGTGCGCACTACATAGACAGTAAGAAATAGTCACATTTATCCTCCCTTGCACACACAAAACTATATACAAAATAAAGTTTCAAAAAAAAAAAAATACAAATAACTATCATATAATCCATGAAAAATGTACTTCAATCCTGTTAAACGTTATATCGATCTAAAACTCTATTTTTACACTCTCAACAGTCAGTGATATATGCCTTTATGACTGTACAAACCTTTTTTTTTTTTTTTTTTTTTATAGCATATCCTTTACAGGACTTAGCTGTCAACACCAGCATCTTTCAGCTGTATGTTGATCTCTTGGCAAGATTACGCTCAGTAGTTTGCCATTGCTTTCTGAGCGGCCGGCTCAGTATCCCGCAAGTCACGAGCGGGGGTCGAACCGCCTCAGCTCTCGCTCCGCTACGAGACTCTGCGTGATAAACGGGATTACAGAGAGAAAGTGTTGTAACCCCACAGCCAGAGAGACCGGCTACAAACCTCTACTTCTACTTATTTCATGCGTCCCTAATTAAAATTGATAATGTTCATAGACATACTTACTTTCCAAATACTGTACTGACTTATGTTTAGAGCTGATAACTCCAGCCCCTCACAATCCAAACATGGGTATTAATCCATGTATTTCTATTAACGCTGATAACACAGCACCTATTTCAACCCCCCATATTTCTTACTTCCCATGACTTCTTTTTCTGCTATTCACAGCTTTATTTCCAACTATATTCTAGTTAAACCCCATCATCCCATGTGTTTCTATTCTTAAACATCTTTGAGATTCATCGTTCATTTATTATGAACGTATCTAATTTATTTCTAAACCATTATAATATGTACTGACATCCCCCAGCTTTATCTATCGCCATCTACTAAGCTTTCAAACATGGCCCTCACTCCATGTTTTTCTAAACTTTCTACTACTGAGAATGCAAATATGTCTCTCTTTATAGTCTAAAGTCGTTTGCTTATTATTTTCTGAACGAAGGATCCTATTCAATATTTAATAAGATCTAAATCAACTCTGTACTCATAACAAAGCAATAACAATTTCCCAAACAAGTCTCAACTTAATATATTAATTTAAACAAGTTAAAATAACTAAAACTACAATTTTTGAGTCATTAAAAACCAAACATTTCAAAACGAAACTCTCTCCCCGCCCAATATACATGGTTTATCCCCCAACATAATATACATAATAAAACAAGCATTAAATTATTTAATGTTACCTAACATTACCGGTTTCTTTTTTGAACCGATAATTTACCCTTAAAAGAAGGAAAACACAACAAGTCCTGTCCTAAAATTAAATGGTAATCATTTTACAGAACCAAGTCAATCAAAATAATGTAGTATACTATACATGATGCATTGAAATGTCAATTTAAAGCACAAAAAAAACTTAACAAATCATGACCAGGCTATCTAATAAACCTGTTCTAATTATCACATTACTCTGTAATCTACAGCTACTGTGTTTCATCAACCTCCGTACATAAAAAAACAATTTGTCTTCTAACACAGATCACACATTTTAAATCTTCCTTAAGTAAAAAAAATTCTTCTCCTGCTATCTGCACATATTCTATCAATCCATTTGCCATATTTCCACCTTCTCAACAATTCTAGATTTTTCTCTATAAGTGCCATCTCTAAATCGAAGTTTTCATTTTCATGATGAGAAGTTGTAATGTCTTCACTCATACTATCATTTCCATCAGTCTGTGACTTTTCATCCATTTCTCGTTCTTCTGTGTTTACATTGCTGGCCTCTAATTTTTTCCGCTGTATATCTAATCTAATTTGTTTGTCTTGATTCCTTAAAGACCGTTCTAACAGTGGCATGTCTTCGTCACTTGATGAGTCTTCCCTAATTCTCTTCTGTCTTTTAACTTCTCTATCTCTTTGTCTCTCTATTCTCCTTTTCACTGCTTGTCTGGTATTTTTAAATGGAGCGGTTACACCCTCCTCCATAGATTCAACACTATTATAACCATCATACGTATTATTTTCTTCAGCCCCAAGAATTTTCGGCAATGTTTCTGCTTGTTCACCAGTTTCGTCATAAATTGGTGTTGTTATTGTTTGTTTTTGTACCAGTTCTTTTCCAAAATCTAAGGGTATCGTATATTTAACTCGTCTGACGAGTTGTCCATCTGAGTATACTCCTTCTGTATAATTATTATTATTATCGTCTCCCTTATCTTCATTATCTCGTCTTAGATGCTCTACGTGTGGCCGCGCCACATGTCCTGTGATTTGGTTCTTGATACTATATGATACCGGACCAAACTTTTCTAAAATGTAATATCCTGGAATCCAATGAGCATCAAATTTGGAGTTTCTTCTATGTTTTTTATAGTTAACTCTATCATCTACTTTAAATTCCTGTAGTTGTGTATTATCTGCGTATTCCTTCTGTCTTTCTCTGGCTTTAATTATATTGTTTCTTAACCTTACATGCGCTTTGTGCATTTCTTGTATAATTACTTCCTGAAAATCCTCCCCCATATATTTACGTCTCGGTTTTAACAGATTGTCAATTTGGAGTATTGGTTCTCTTCCGTGTAATAAGTAAAATGGTGAAAAACCTGTCCCTTCATTTTGATTTGTGCGTATCGCGCCTAATGCAGATCCCAAGTAAAGATCCCAATCCCTATCATGTTCCTCTACAATTTTTGCTATTATATTATATAATGTCCGATGTTGTCTCTCATTTTTCGCATTTGAGGAAGGTCTATAATAAGAAGTTTTTATGTGGGCGATATTAAAATCTTGTAATAATTTCTCAAACTTCTTGTTCACGAACTCCTTTCCATTATCTGTGAGTACCGTCTGTGGGCAACTAAACCTTGGTATGTACTCTTGTAGAAAAATATTAATGATAGTATCAGCACTCTTATCTAGAATCGCATAAACCTCCGGCCAGAGACTATAGCAATCGACGATATGAAGTAGGTATACATTCCCTGATAACGTTCTAGGGTGAGGACCTGAAATATCCAAACTTACTTTCTGCATTGGAAACTGAGGAATGTCAGTATCTTGTAAGGGACATTTGATCGTTTTCATATTTCTTAACCTACATTTCTCACACGCGTCAACATATTTACAAGCGCTTTTAAATAAATTCGGCCTATAATATTTATTCCTGAGGGCTTTAACTAACTTGTCTCGACCAAGATGACCATTCTCATCATGATATGCTTTTAGAATTTCAATTTCCAAATGCTTCGGAATGTATTTTCTCAACTCTTCACTTTTTTCACTCACATAATATAACTGATTGTCATCCTGCAAGACTAAAAAATTCTTCTTAGAACTGTTTTCACCCGTTTCATTCAACTTCTGTTTTATTTCTATAACTCTCGGATCCAATTCTTGTTCTTCTTTCATATTAAATTGCATTAAATAATAAAATTGGCGTTATGTAAGTAATAATCTAGTTTCTGTAAAGCATAGTAGCGTATGCCTCATTTTCTATGGTCGGCCATTTTTTCTGAGATTTACTAAGTTTGTGTGACAAAAAATAGATTGGTCTTTCGTTTTTAACTCCTGGTATTCCTGAATTTTCCCCTTCATATGGTTGCGTTAAACATGCCCCTATAGCGTTTTCTGATGCATCTGTATATAAAATCAATTGTTTGTCTAGATCTGGATGTGCCAATAATGGGACTACTGTTAAACTATTTTTCAAAAAATCAAATGCTTTCTGACATTCTTCATTCCATTTAAATCTTGCATATTTGCAAGTCAGATTAGTGATGGGTTCTGCTATCTGTGCAAAATTTGGAATGAACCGATGGTAGTACCCACATGTACCAATAAAAGCTCGTACTTCTGTCACGTTGGTCGGAGCAGGTAGTTCTTTAATGACTTTCACTTTGTCCTGATCTGGTGTAATTCCTTCTCTATCGATGATGTACCCCAAATACTTAGTTTCTGTCTTTAGGAATTCACATTTACTGAGTTTCAATTTAACATCGTGTAATCTTAGTCTATCAAATACTACTTTTACGTGTTTCAGATGGTCTTGTACGTCTCCTGCTGTGTAGATTAAAATGTCATCTATGTATGCTAATGCAAACTTTTGCAAGCCCTCCAGTACTTGATTTATTAATAGCATATAATGAGAAGGCGCCGTCTTGACCCCAAAAGGCATTCGTAAAAATTCGTAAGAACCTGCGTGAGTACAGAAAGCACTTTTTTCTGAGCATCCGGCGACATAGGGATACACCAAAATCCTGACCTTGCGTCTAGCGTAGTGAAGAAGGTAGACCCATAAAGTAGCCCCAAAATATCGTCAATCACCGGCAATGGATAAGCTACGTTCTTGGTGATTTTGTTCAGGGCCCTGTAGTCACAGCAGACACGGTGACTCCCGTCCTTCTTGGTCACTATAACAATCGGAGATGACCATTCTGACTTAGATCTTGTTATGATTCCCGCTTTTAGCATATCTTCTATTGCTTTTTCTACAATCTCTCTATTCCTTAGTGGAGTTCTATATGGTTTCAAACTAATTGGTGGATGATTTCCTGTGTCTATTTCCATAGTAACTGCCTTAGTCTTACCTAACTCCAGGTCATTAATAGCAAAAACATCCTGATTTTTTCTTACTAAGTCTTCTACTACTTTTTTATACTCCTGCGGAGCTTTTAATTGTGATAATAACTCTTGTTCTCTCTTCAAAAATGACGTTGTTTTGTCTACTGAATGTACTTGAGATGGATATTTTCTGAATGCATGGATCGATTCATCATTCCGTCTTTTCCAACTTCTTCTACTTCCATTTCGGGTATTAATATGCCCTTCTGGATATTTATTTATTGTCAATTCTTGTTTAACTGTTGTTGCTATGTTGTTAAGATCATGTGCTATTTTTGCAATCACACACCCTCTATACAATTTAATCTCCTTCCCTGTGTTACTAAAAATCGTTACCGGAAAACTGAAATGTCTATCTAATGTTATTATTCCGTCTGTGACTTCTAACTCTGGTTCATCTATTATCTCTCTCTCTAACTCTGTTACTGTAACTGTTTGTCCTGTCGAAAAATAAGGATTCTTTTTTATTTTTGCTTGTATCAGATTGACTGTCTGTGGTTTTAAATTCATAGATGTTTTTACTCTGACCAGGGCCGATACGTGCATGTCTTCCTCCAAATCCACATAGACGTCTTGAAATCTCAACTTATGTAAATCAAAATAAAGCCTTACACCATTTTTTAGCAAAAAATCTCTACCTAGAATCATGTTCCTATTTAACTCTTTGACCACGTGAAAAAGATGTCTTACGTTTATGTTTCCCAACCTAAAGTTGATAATTGTTTGTCCAATCACTTCCAAATGTTGTCCAGTGCCTTAGTGAAGAGTATCCTGATTCCTAAATATTCTGGAATTCTTTAATATGCGATATACAAAATTTTCTTTGATTACACTGACTTGCGCTCCTGAATCAATCAATGTTCTAATTCTAAATTTTCCTATTTCTATGATGCATGAACTGGGATCGATCATATTCACTGAAAACTGTTTTATCTCTCCCAGTTGAGGCCATTTTCTATATTCTCTATTTCTACTTGTCCTCCTATACTTGTCATTTGGGTAATTGATATATTCACTCATTTTTGGGACCTTTTTGTTTTCTCTCCTACCGCAGGTCCTACTCAGTAAGTGGGACGCCAGTTTTCCTGCGTTCTTGACTTTGTAAAATTTCTCTGCCTGTCTTCAAAATTTCTATTTGGTCCACTGTTTACACTTCTATTCTGTGCACTAACCTGAGCACGTCTGTTACCACAAAATCTAAAAGCGTGTCTCCTCTGACCACAACTCCAATAAACCATATTTGTACTACCTTCCGTCTCTCTTATAGGGTTTCTCATTTGTCTTCCTCTATCATGAGTATTTCGATTATTATTTCCCTGCAGTGTCTGTATTTCTCCCCGTCTTCTCCATCCGTACCTTGCTTGTCCTATCTTCTCTATTACTTCCTATCTCTCGTCCTACCCTCAGTCTACACCTTCTTCTCAAACTTTCTTCCTGTACAACTATATCCACAGCCTGTGATAATCTCGCAGGATTTTCCCTCACCATTTCGCTTATGTGACAGTGTAGCGAATTTGTTACGTCAGAAACAACATAACTCTAGCAGTCTCCTGATGTATGACATTTAATTGTAGTTGCTTCAGGTTTACAAACTCTTATAAATATCGTAGACAAATAACAGAGGTCCAGATATCTCGACAATATTTGATGGTGACTTAAACATGACCTCGTTCTAAGACTGCTGGCTAATCACTAACTCGTTGCTATCTTTTCCGTCACGCGTGAGCATCCCTAGTTATTTACATTTTCCCAGGGTGCTCCCGCGTGCACTGAAGTTTCGACCCTTTTTCTCTTGCACGCCGACTTAGATTCCCTTAACAGAGACAGACACTCTGTTATACCTCGGTAAGCTGTGGGATTTTTTTCTGTCGGGGGCAAAAAGAAAATCCTAACCTGCACAGTTCGTGGCGACTGCACTGGCCAGGAGGCCTTACTTCCTCAGGCTCAAAGACCCCTCTGCCATACACCGCAATGTACTATATTGGCAGTAAATGACAGTTGACAGTTGTAACACCTTCGCCACACCATCGGATTTGTTGTTATCCTAATATTTTTGCACAAATGTTGTCTGTGTAACTTAAGAGCGAAATGCCACCAACTGAGTCCAGTTATAGTAGTAAGGGATGTGCAAATCGAAGATTAAATAGTGATACGCCAATGACTGTGTTTATAACGACCAGTTGACAGAAGAAGACAATCTCTAGTCACGGCCCTCGCCGCCCACACATGCACCAGAACGAATTTCTTTCCTCCTCTGGGGTATTTTATGGGTTAGTTTCCACGTTGCTTTCTTCATTACCACTGTTTTTGACCTACTGGGTCATTACACTCGTGTCTCGGTTGTATCATTAGTTGCTATTGGCAAATGCAAAAATCAGTGCTCGAGGCGATCCTTGGGGAACATTGCCGGTACTAAGGACACTACTTTCTGTAGGCAGGCTTGATGGATCAGCCATGTGGACGTGTTGATTGGTATTGCAGCCAGCAGAACACATACTCCAGTTATATGTGATTAGCACCATATATCTCTTTATTATACTAGTATTGTTAGGTTAACTGTATGCCTACATGGAGAACCACAACGAAAATGTGAAAGATTTATAAAAAAAAAAGCCATCTTACCATTAGAGACTTGGCACATTGTGACCTGAACGATGTTCACTGAGACCAGGACTTCTAGACGGCGAATGGTGGGTGTTATATACACGATATCTGCTGGTGAAGACTCCTGACTGAGGTGAATATTGTCTGGACATGTCTGACCTTGATATATTCACATACTAAGGTCGTGGTCTATCTCCATGACATAGTGTAGTATCCTTCTTATCCCCGTGTTCTAGCTGTAACATTACAGCTATACCCGGCTGTGACGTCATTTTTACCGGTTTTAGCTAGTTAGCATGTAGTCGCTAGCTTGACTGCAATATGTAAAAGAAATTCAGCCGTTCAGAAAGACGACAACCTTGCCCAGGAAGCATGAATGTTGGGGTTGACTGTGATGTCCTGTAAAGGAATGCATTAAAGCTTGACTGTCATCTGTAAAAGAAATTCAGCCATTCAAAAAGACAGCAGCAATCTTACTAATTAAACACGACACTCCACGGTATTGTAGGTGTACCCGGTAAACTTGGTAATTTTATTTAGTTTAAAATCGTCTAAACTTAGTAATTTTTCTATTTTTTTTTAAACCTTTTATTGAGTGTTAAAGTGGTTGCGAATTGTATTGTTCGTGTTTTTACAGAGCGTTGCATGTGGAAGTGTAGGTGACATATGCGCAAAAATTACAAATATTTTATACATTTAAACATTCCTCCATTGACATTGTTGTAAGGAAATATTTTATATCAACAGCGTGATGGTAGTGGGCTGTTATTTTTTCCCTTGCCGCCCCGCTCTCCTGCCAGCTCTAAAACTCCTACCAAGTACCATCCCTATCCCTCGGTGATGATAAACATGGCGGTGCACAAAATGTTTAGAACCAACCGGCGAGGGTGGCAGCAAAGACAACAATCACAGTATCAAAAGGGTGGGAAAGGGGGATGTGCAGTTTACGGGTTTACAAAGCCATATATATTTATAATGATTACAATGATACTAATGCAAATAACAACCAAATACATAAATAATAATATTAATAATGACAAGGAATAATTTAAAAATGCTAAGGGTGATAACAATAACATTGTTTTTGTTAAACAGCAATGATAATAAACAGCGATGATAATAATATTAATAGTTAAACCTGTGATTCCATTTGCTAAAATGATTATCTTAGGAATGGTGTTTACATGAAATACATCTATAATAATGACAAGAATAAAAAACTGCTAAGGGTGATAACAGTAACAGCAATGATAATAACCAGCAATGATAATAAATAGTTAAACTTGTGGTTCCATTTGCTAAAATGATTTTCCTAGGTATGGTGCTTACATGAAATACATCTATAATAATAATGACAAGGACTAAAACTGCTAAGGGTGATAACAATAACAGCAAAGATAAATAGACAGCAAAGATAATAATAGTTAATCATGTGATTCCATTTGCTAAAATGCTTATCCTAGGAATGGTGTTTACATGAAATGCATCTAAAATAATAATGGCAAGGAATAAAACTACTAAGGGTGATAACAGCAATGCTAATAAATGCAATGATAAGTACTCAATGAGAATAGTGATAGTCCCACTCTCACCCATTTGACCCACCACACTAATGGGTAATGATGGTAAAGGCAGGATAAAATTTGGAACCAAAGGGTGAGGGTGTCAGCAAAGGCAACAAACAAACCATGAGTGAGGGAAGGGGGGGGGGGGTCTCATGGGAGATGAGGTTATATATTAATAAAGGTTACTATATTAATAATGCAACTAAAACCAAATACATCAATGATAATGATGACTAACATTTACCTACTAAGGTTGATAACAGTACTGATAGTAACAGCAATGATGATAATAGTTATGATAATGATCCCACTTTCCAAAACTGTGATTCCATTTGCTAGAATGATTTTCCTAGGAATGGTGTTAGCATAGCATAGTAGGTACATATAAATTGCAACATAGTAGAAGTAAAAGGAGTTGGTTTTCTTTTCCTCCTTGCTTATTTTTTGGTCTTATTTGTAAGGGTTCATTCATTTTTTCCCTTCCTCTTGTGTTTTTGGTTTTGTTTTTTTTGTTTTTGTTTTTTACTTATTGTAAAAGGTAAACAAGCATCAGTATTAGCACAAATTTTTACAATCTTTACATTTTTGTTTCCCTTGCCATCCTCTCACCAATTTGGTTCCACTCCACCAATGCCATTACCCCCCTCTCTGGGCAATGATGGTAAAGGCAGGATAAATATTTGAACCAAACCGGTGTGGGTATCAGCAAAGGCAGCATCAAACCATCAGCAAGGGGAGGGGGGCACATGGGAAAGGGGTTTTGGTTTATTACTAATGATGATAATAATAATAATGACAGGAGGAGACATACTGAGGGTAATAACAGCAATTATAACAAACAGCAATGGTAATAATAGTTATGAAAATGATAAACATTTTTACAATATGTGATTCCATTTGCTAGGATGATTTTCTTTGTAATGGTGTTAAACATAGCCTAGCAGGTACATACACATGCAAACTGCAGTTTTAATAATACTTGGAGTAAAGGAGTGGGTTATATTTTCCTCCTTGTTTTTTTTTCCTAAATGTAGGGGTTTATTCATATTTCCCTCTTTGCTCTCTCTTTCATTTTTTTTTTAAAATAAAAATTAACCAGATATTTGTATTTGCATAAGTTTTTACAGTATTATTGGTTTGATAACCATATGTGTTTTTGTATTTATTCATTCATTCAACCCTCACTCACATGATTCAAAGGGGGTGACTAAGAGAAAGGGAAATCTTTACATTTTTGTTTCCCGCGCTACCCTCCCACTAATTGTTCAATTCCATCAATGCTCTCCTGACCACCCTTAGTAATGATGGCACCGGCAGGACAAAAATTTGAACCAACCAGTGGGGTTAGTAGCAAAGGCAACAAACTGTAAGCAAAGGGGGGGGGGGGGGCGCGGGGGAGATGAAATTGTAAAATAATAATGATGATATCAATAATACCTTATAACATTAATAATACTAAGGATAGTAAAGGTAGAATAAAGATAGTCATAATAATAATGATGATAATCATTATAATAAACAATAATAAAATAATAATAATAATAATAATAATAATAATGATAATAGTATAACAAATATGTGAGTTTATTTACTAAAGTGATAATCTTAGTAGTGGTGGTAGTATAGCACAACAAGTGCATTCAAAGCCAAACATTCCATAAATAGTACATTGGAATGGGAGGAGTTTAATTTTCTTTTCTCCTTTTTTCTTTTCCCTCTTGTCTATAAGGGTGAAACCATCATTTTGAAACAAGTAAAACAAGCATTTATACTTCCACTATTCTTTACATAAGGGATTTTCCATTGGTCTTTTGACCATATGTGATCTATTTAATCATCCACTCACCATTCATTCACAGTTTCTTCTTTCTTTCTCTCACTCATGTATACCAAAATCACCAAATAATTCCAAAATTGCCAGAGTTGGTATACCATTTATACCAACTCTGGAAAGAGTTGTGATATTTTGTGCGTGTACATGAAGGAAACTAAATGTGTGTTATATGTGTGGTGTTTGTATCTGGCAAAATTTCTGCAGGTCCATATAAGTTGTCTGTAGTAAGAAAGTGCTACAAGTAGTTTTGTATGTATGTCCTTAGATGTCATTGGTATAGTATTGAGAAAAATTGCTTTATATATGTCGGTTTGTTTGCCTGTGTGTGTTTGTATGAGGTGTTTGAGTGTTGCGCGTGTGGCAGTAATTGTTGGACACGTATAATAAATGTGTTCCTCTGTCTCTTGTGTGTTGTTTCTACATAATTGACATTGTTTGGATATGTATGCTTCTACCTGTGTTGTGGGGGTCATACTGTATAACAGTCTATATGTGATCTCTCTAGCTTTTGGTGTTATGTGTTTGTTGTGTAGGTTTGAAAAGGTGCATGTGAAGTCAGTCATGAAGTATTTGTGTCCTCTTTTAATCCTAAGTCTTAGTGATGGTGCTTGTTCTCTAACTAAATGTTTGTATATTGTGTGTGTTGTTTGCTGTATTAACTGTTCATGTCCTTTTATTGCCTGTATGCATGTCTGATAGAATGTTGGCAGTCTTCCCTGGTAGTGTGCAGTTGCATTGTTAAGAGGTGTGAGATGTTTGATGTTGTGGCCTATGTAGTATAGTGCTAGTCTGTTCTGTTCTGGGTGTCTGATGATTTTACCTATGTGACTGATTCTAAGTGACAGTATTTTTGTCTGGATGTCCTGTAGTGAAATGCCGCCTTGTTTCCTGTCTTGTATGAGAGTTTTGTGTTTAATGCTGTGTATCGTGTTGGTGAAGATGAAGCGTCTGATTTGTTTGTTTATGTTTGTGACGGTCTGTTTAGGAGGGTCCAGTACTGTGGCTAAATATATTATTTTGGGTAATATGTATGTGTTGACTATTGTGCTTCTACCAAATATTGTGGATGTCTTGTACCTATACCTGTGTAACATGTCTGTGATCTGTTCGGTCAGTGCGTGCCATGTCTGTCTGTGTGTTTCTGTGGGATCGCATGGAAATGTGATCCCATACAGCTTCATGGTGTCTATGTGTTTCAGATCTGGAGGGAAATCAGCCTTTTGTTTCCACTTTCCCAGGCCCATTATCTGTGATTTCTGTACATTAATTTTGGCTCCACTGCCTTTTCCAAAATGGGTAAAGGTGTGGAGTATATTCCTTATTGATGTGTTGCTGGTGGGAAAGAAGGCAGTGTCATCTGCATAGGCGATGAGCTTCTGCTCTCCTATCCCATGCAGGAAGGTTCCTTTAATACTAGTGTCTTGCCTTATCTTCTCTAATAAAGGTTCTAGAGTGAGCACATACAGGAGTGGTGATAAGGGACATCCTTGTCTTACAGATCTCGTGAGCCTGAAGCTAGCTGTCAGTGAATGGTTCACCAACACTCTGCTCTCAGGATTTTTGTACAAGATCTGTATCCACTGCCTGTAGTACTCTCCTATGTTACAGTGTTCTAGTGTCCTATGTAGGTAAGTGTGGGAAATTCTGTCGAAGGCCTTCTCTTGATCCAAGGATAAGATGGAGGATGGACAGTCTTTTCCATGTGTATAGTTAATAATGTCTCTAATGAGGTGTGTGTGATTGTGTATATTTCTGTCTTTGACACTGCACTGTTGGTCTGGGTGTATTAGTGTTGGCATGAAAGGTTTAAGTTTGTTGGTGAGTGATTTGGCGAGTATCTTGTAGTCTGTGTTGAGTAAGGAAATTGGTCTGTAGTTCTTCAGTTGTGTTTTGTCAGTTTTATCCTTGCATATGAGTGTAATGTAAGACATGTTGCAGCTGTCCGGAAGATTTTTTTTGTCAAAGGCTTCCTGATAGACTTTGAGGAGAAGATTGCCTAGAATAGGAAAGAAGTGTTGGTAGAATTCTACTGTCAAACCGTCTGGTCCTGGAGTTTTGTCTTTGTTTAGTGTGCTTAGTGCCTGTGTTATGTCTGTCAGTGTCAGTTCTGTGTCCAGTGTGTCTTTGTCTGTGTCAGATAATTTCTTTGTGTACTGTAAGAAGTTGTCTTGTATCTGTGTGTCGACTGTCTCTGCTGTGAATAGTTGTGTGTAGTGTTGTTGGAAAGCAGTCTCTATGTGTGGTGTTTCTGTCTGCATGTTTCCTTGCATGTCTGATATTTTGCTTATTTGTCTGTTACGTTGTACATTCTGTTCTATTGCTAAATATTGCCTCGTAGCTGACTCTTGTGTAATTGTGTTGAGTTTTGTTCTGAGAAGAGCACCCAGATATCTGTGTTGTTGGTGTTCTTCTAGTTGTGCTTCTAATGTGTGTAAGTGATGTGCATCTCTGTCTGTTTGTTTTGTTAGTCGTATGGCTGTCTGTATGATGCGCTCCTGTCTTAGTCTGTCTTTGTGGATCATGGTTGCTAGATGTTGTGTTCTGCTTCGTATGGTGTTTTTCAATAAGTCCCAGTATTGTGTGATGTTCTCAGTCGGTATATTGTCTGTGTACGTGTGTATGAGCTGTTTCATATATTTTGCATATTCTGAGTGTTCCAATAATAAATTATTGAACTTCCAGTGAGGTGACCTTTTGTTTGGCTGCGTGTTTGTGCTGTTTGTGCTGATGTGTACTAGTATTGCTTTGTGGTCTGTGTAATCTAATGTTTCCCGTAGGTGTTTGGTTTGTATGATGTGATGTGTTGCGGGCGTGTAAATCCGGTCTAATCTAGATGATCTGTTGTGTGTTTTGTTTGTGTATGTCGTTTCTCTACTGTCGGGGTGTGTATGCCTGAATGCGTCTGTGAGGTTGTGTGTATCGATTATATTTCGTAGTGTGTCAAGTTGATGTAAACTGTCCCTGCCGGCTCTCCTCAGCTGTTTTCTCACCTCCCCACCTACCACGTCTAAATCTTCAAGAACACAATTGTAATCGCCGGCAAGAACAATATTTTGTCCCCTGTATGTCTGTGTTAGTAAGTCGTCTAAATTTTCATAAAATAGAGGTTGATAATTGTAGTTAGGTGGTGCGTGTATGTTCACAATGACAAATGAGTGTGTGTCGTTTTTAACTTGAACTGTGGAAATTCTACCTTGTGCGTCTGTGTGTGTTCTAAAAATAGTCCACGTGTCGGAAATTTGGAGAATGGCTGTCCCTGACCCTACGTTATGTTTCGCCAAACTGAAACACGAGTTTCTTAATCCTAGCCGTGTCACTAATTCTGCTGCTTCAAAGTCTGTTTTGATGTTAGTTTCTTGTAATAAAAGAAAATCTGGCTTGTGTTTGTGTATGAGTGTGACTATATGTTGTAATTTCATTTTCATCCCACGGATATTTAAACTAACTAAACATAAATTGTCAGCCATTTATAAATAATTTAAAAAAACAACTAATTAATGTGTAGTTTAAGAGTTAGTACCTTTGTCTGTCTTGTCTTTAGTTTTGGGTTTTATCTCCCTCTGTGGTGTTTCCTTTGTTGTTGTCGTCCTCCTCTTGGTCTCCGTCGTCGGTGTCAGTATCCGTGTTGATGAAAAGTGGCCCTTCCTCATCGCTGTTTTCGTTCTGTTTTTCTTGTGTTTTTGAGGATTTCTTGTTTGGTTGGAAGAGGACGTTCCCTTCCTCCTCTTCTTTCACGTCTTTGCTGGGTGACGAGTTCCTTCTGTCTCTCCATTGTCTTTTTCGGCCGTGGCCGACGACTTGAAAGCCGTCGTTTTCGTCTTCTTGTGTTGTTTTTGTCACTGTTTCTGAGGCCTCGTCTGGCCTCGTGGCTTCTTTTTGGCCGGCTGTCTCGGCGACATCTTGTTTTTTGTTGTTCGAAATTGTTTGAGGTTTTCCCCCGAGTGAGGGGAAATCTTCTTGTGATCTTTCAGTTGGTTGTGTGATATTTATATTGTCTTTCTTTTGCCTCCGGCTCGGGCATTTGTTAGCCCAGTGTGAGTCCAGGCCACATGTTGGGCATTCGGTGCGACGACCCACTATTGTGAACATAATACGGTGGTCTCCTGTGATTTTCCCAGGAGCTGTAATCTTGGCGTAATGAGGTATTGGTTTTTTTGGGGTGCACAGGACTCCCCATTTTCCGCCACCGTACTTAATGCGGAATACTTCCGCATTTTCGTCCCCAATTGTCTGTTTTACGATGAACTTGACTCCCTCTGGAGGAATCGTGTTGGGGAGCCAATGAATCGTCACACGTTCTCGTTCCTTTTCAAAGTGTTCGATCGACACCTCGAGTCCCTCCGTCGGCAGTTTTATCGTCTTGCCATGCAGGCCTTTGTAAACTGCCACATGGGCAGCTTGGGTCAGATTTACAAACCACCGCGTGGGTGTCTCATATCTGTAGATGTCCGCTACTCCGCCAGCAGGCACCCCGCATGGGCCGAGCAACGTGCTGGCAATTAAATGGGGCGTGCCTTTGGCCGCCGCGCCAGGTCCGGTAATAGTGAGAACCAACGTACCTTTTTTATGAAGCGGTGTCCCCTCGAGAAAACGGTCGATGTCCACAGATCCCATGTTGTTAACTGAAGCCATGTCTGCTGTTGATGAAGTTCCGGAAATATCACACAATGAAAAATCGAAAAACGCAAAAGATTAAACCTATGGACGCGAAATTCTTTATACTTGTAACCAGTACTAGTGATTTTTTTTTTAGCATGGATCCTTAGTCCACTGTGAGCTATTGCCGTGTCACACCGGCCCCTTTAAAGTGTATGCTTATTGGCAGATTACCTGTTTTCCATTTTTTTGAGCCGGCCGGCCAGTACCAGACAAGCCACACGAAGGGTCAGCATTCTCTGTCTAGCCAAGGCCGTTCACCGCTCCGCCAACCGACGCACTCTGCTTGGGGGATACACTTGATTAGCAAAGGCAGAAAGGACTGTCAACTTCCATAGCCTGCAGACGAGTATCGGTTCGGTGCTCCATCGAGTAGGGCGAATTTCATTTTTTTTTTTTTTTTTTTAAACTTTTATTGAGTGTTAAGAAACATTTGCATTTGTATTGTTCGTGTTGTTACAGAGCGTTGCATGTGGAAGTGTAGGTGACATATGCGCAAATTTTTACAACATTTGTTTCAACCTTTTTACATTTGAAATGGGGGGTAACGAAAACGAGTACAAACAACAACAGGACGGTAGTATACCATTATTTTCCCTCTGCCACCCTTTCACCTGTCAGCTCCAACCCCACCAATACCATCATCACCACTTGGTAATGAGGCAAATGGCAGTAAAACTTGTTAGAACCGACCGGTGAAGGCAGCAGCAGCATCAAAACCAACAGTATCGAAAGGGTGGGGGGGGGGGGGGGGGGGTTGTCAAGGAGTATCCTAGTTTACAATGCAGGAGGGGTAGTTGTTGCATTTGTATTGTTTGTGTTGTTACATGCGTACTGTGTGTTCAGTATTTGTGTGCGTGTTTTTACAGAGCGTTGCATGTGGGCGTGTAGGTGACATATGCGCAAAAATTACAAATATTTTATACATTTAAACATTTCTCCATTGACATTGTTGTAAGGAAATATTTTAAATCCAAAGCATGATGGTATCGGGCTGTTATTTTTCCCCTGCCGCCCCGCTCTCCTGTCAGCTCCAAAAACTCCTACCAAGTACCATCACCCTCGGTGATGATAAACATGGCGGTGCAGAACTGAAACAAAACGGTGAGGGTGGCAGCAGAGACAACAATCACAGTATCAAAAGGGTGGGAGAGGGGGATGTGTTTGTATACGCGTTTACAAAGCCATATATATTAATAGTGATTACAATGATAATAATGCAAAGTAACAACCAAATACATAAATAAATATCATAGTGACAAGGAATAACAACAGTGCTGAGACTAGTGATAGACTCAATGATAATAAATAATAGTTTTAACATGTGATTTTATGTGCTAAATTGATTACCTTAGGAATGGTGTTTACATGAAATACATCTTATAATAATAATGACAAGGAATAAAAACTACTAAGGGTGATGACAGCAATGCTAATGTTAATAAAACACAATGGTAGGATTTGTTTTGATAATGATCACATTTTCCAAAACTGTGATTCCATTTGCTAAAATGGTTTTCTTAGAAATGGTGTTAAAATTATGGCTGGTACATACAATAACAATTGCATCCTGCACTGTTTAATAATATAGTAGGTGTAAAAAGGAGTTGATAATCTTTTTTGTTTCTCCTTGCTTATATTTTTTTTTTTTTACATATATTTGCAACATGCATGTTCAATAATAGTAGAATTAAAAGGAGTTGGTTATCTTTTTCTCCTTGTTTCTTTTTTTTTCCTTTTGGTCTTATTTGTAAGGGTTCATTCATTTTTTTCCCTTCCTCTTTTTTTTTTTTTTTTTTTTTAAAACTTATTGTAGAAAGTAAACAAGCATCAGTATTAGCACAAATTTTTCAATCTTTACATCTTTGTTTCCCTTGCCACCCTCTCACCAATTGGTTCCACTCCACCCATGCCATTTCCCCCTCTCTGGGCGATGATGGTAAAGGCAGGATGAATATTTGAACCAAACCGGTGTGGGTACCAGCAAAGGCAACAACAACCATGAGCGAGGGGAGGGGGGTACATGGGAAAGGGGTTTTTGTTTTATTACTAATGATGGCAATAGTAGTAATGACAAGAAGAGACATACTGGGGGTAATGACAGCAATTATTAAAAAAAACAGCAATGGTGATAATAGTTATGAAAATGATAACATATTTACAATATGTGATTCCATTTGCTAGGATGATTTTCTTTGTAATGGTGTTAAACATAGCCTAGCAGGTACATACACATGCAAACTGCAGTTTTTAATAATACTTGGAGTAAAGGAGTGGGTTATATTTTCCTCCTTGTTTTTTTTTTCCTAAATGTAGGGGTTCATTCATATTTCCCTCTTTGCTCTCTCTTTCTTTTTTTTTTAAATGAAAATTAACCAAATATTTGTATTTGCATGAGTTTTTACAGTATTATTGGTTTGATAACCATATGTGTTTTTATATTTATTCATTCATTTAACACTCACTCACATGATTCAAAGGGGGTGACTAAGCGCAAGGGAAATCCTTACATTTTTGTTTCCCGTGCTACCCTCCCACTAATTGTTCAATTCCATCAATGCTCTCCTGACCACTCTAGTAATGATGGCACAGGCAGGACAAAAGTTTGAACCAACCAGTGGGGTTAGTAGCAAAGGCAAACAAACTGTAAGCACAGGGGGGGGGGGGGGGGGGAGATGAAATTGTAAAATGATAATGATGATATCAATAATACTTATAACATTAAAATTACTAAGGATAGTAAAGGTGGAATAAAGATAGTCATAATAATAATAATGATGATAATCATTTTAATAAACAATAATAATAAATAATAATAATAATAATGATAATAATAATGATAATAGTATAACAAATATGTGAGTTTATTTACTAAAGTGATAATCTTAGTAGTAGTGGTAGTATAGCACAACAAGTGCATTCAAAGCCAAACATTCCATAAATAGTACATTGGAATGGGAGGAGTTTAAATTTTCTTTTCTCCTTTTTTCTTTTCTCTCTTGTCTATAAGGGTGAAACCATCATTTTGTAACAAGTAAAACAAGCATTTATCCTTCCACTATTCTTTACATAAGGGATTTTCCATTGGTCTTTTGACCATATGTGATCTATTTAATCATCCACTCACCATTCATTCACAGTTTCTCCTTTTTTTCTCTCACTCATGTATACCAAAATTTCCAAAAAAATCCCAAAATTGCCAGAGTTGGTATACCATTTATACCAACTCTGGAAAGAGTTGTGATATTTTGTGCGTGTACATGAAGGAAACTAAATGTGTGTTATATGTGTGGTGTTTGTATCTGGCAAAATTTCTGCAGGTCCATATAAGTTGTCTGTAGTAAGAAAGTGCTACAAGTAGTTTTGTATGTATGTCCTTAGATGTCATTGGTATAGTATTGAGAAAAATTGCTTTATATATGTCGGTTTGTTTGCCTGTGTGTGTTTGTATGAGGTGTTTGAGTGTTGCGCGTGTGGCAGTAATTGTTGGACACGTATAATAAATGTGTTCCTCTGTCTCTTGTGTGTTGTTTCTACATAATTGACATTGTTTGGATATGTATGCTTCTACCTGTGTTGTGGGGGTCATACTGTATAACAGTCTATATGTGATCTCTCTAGCTTTTGGTGTTATGTGTTTGTTGTGTAGGTTTGAAAAGGTGCATGTGAAGTCAGTCATGAAGTATTTGTGTCCTCTTTTAATCCTAAGTCTTAGTGATGGTGCTTGTTCTCTAACTAAATGTTTGTATATTGTGTGTGTTGTTTGCTGTATTAACTGTTCATGTCCTTTTATTGCCTGTATGCATGTCTGATAGAATGTTGGCAGTCTTCCCTGGTAGTGTGCAGTTGCATTGTTAAGAGGTGTGAGATGTTTGATGTTGTGGCCTATGTAGTATAGTGCTAGTCTGTTCTGTTCTGGGTGTCTGATGATTTTACCTATGTAACTGATCCTAAGTGACAGTATTTTTGTCTGGATGTCTTGTAATCCAATGCCGCCTTGTTTCCTGTCTTGTATGAGAGTTTTGTGTTTAATGCTGTGTATCGTGTTGGTGAAGATGAAGCGTCTGATTTGTTTGTTTATGTTTGTGACGGTCTGTTTAGGAGGGTCCAGTACTGTCGCTAAATATATTATTTTGGGTAATATGTATGTGTTGACTATTGTGCTTCTACCAAATATTGTGGATGTCTTGTACCTATACCTGTGTAACATGTCTGTGATCTGTTCGGTCAGTGCGTGCCATGTCTGTCTGTGTGTTTCTGTGGGATCGCATGGAAATGTGATCCCATACAGCTTCATGGTGTCTATGTGTTTCAGATCTGGAGGGAAATCAGCCTTTTGTTTCCACTTTCCCAGGCCCATTATCTGTGATTTCTGTACATTAATTTTGGCTCCACTGCCTTTTCCAAAATGGGTAAAGGTGTGGAGTATATTCCTTATTGATGTGTTGCTGGTGGGAAAGAAGGCAGTGTCATCTGCATAGGCGATGAGCTTCTGCTCTCCTATCCCATGCAGGAAGGTTCCTTTAATACTAGTGTCTTGCCTTATCTTCTCTAATAAAGGTTCTAGAGTGAGCACATACAGGAGTGGTGATAAGGGACATCCTTGTCTTACAGATCTCGTGAGCCTGAAGCTAGCTGTCAGTGAATGGTTCACCAACACTCTGCTCTCAGGATTTTTGTACAAGATCTGTATCCACTGCCTGTAGTACTCTCCTATGTTACAGTGTTCTAGTGTCCTATGTAGGTAAGTGTGGGAAATTCTGTCGAAGGCCTTCTCTTGATCCAAGGATAAGATGGAGGATGGACAGTCTTTTCCATGTGTATAGTTAATAATGTCTCTAATGAGGTGTGTGTGATTGTGTATATTTCTGTCTTTGACACTGCACTGTTGGTCTGGGTGTATTAGTGTTGGCATGAAAGGTTTAAGTTTGTTGGTGAGTGATTTGGCGAGTATCTTGTAGTCTGTGTTGAGTAAGGAAATTGGTCTGTAGTTCTTCAGTTGTGTTTTGTCAGTTTTATCCTTGCATATGAGTGTAATGTAAGACATGTTGCAGCTGTCCGGAAGATTTTTTTTGTCAAAGGCTTCCTGATAGACTTTGAGGAGAAGATTGCCTAGAATAGGAAAGAAGTGTTGGTAGAATTCTACTGTCAAACCGTCTGGTCCTGGAGTTTTGTCTTTGTTTAGTGTGCTTAGTGCCTGTGCTATGTCTGTCAGTGTCAGTTCTGTGTCCAGTGTGTCTTTGTCTGTGTCAGATAATTTCTTTGTGTACTGTAAGAAGTTGTCTTGTATCTGTGTGTCGACTGTCTCTGCTGTGAATAGTTGTGTGTAGTGTTGTTGGAAAGCAGTCTCTATGTGTGGTGTTTCTGTCTGCATGTTTCCTTGCATGTCTGATATTTTGCTTATTTGTCTGTTACGTTGTACGTTCTGTTCTATTGCTAAATATTGCCTCGTAGCTGACTCTTGTGTAATTGTGTTGAGTTTTGTTCTGAGAAGAGCACCCAGATATCTGTGTTGTTGGTGTTCTTCTAGTTGTGCTTCTAATGTGTGTAAGTGATGTGCGTCTCTGTCTGTTTGTTTTGTTAGTCGTATGGCTGTCTGTATGATGCGCTCCTGTCTTAGTCTGTCTTTGTGGATCATGGTTGCTAGATGTTGTGTTCTGCTTCGTATGGTGTTTTTCAATAAGTCCCAGTATTGTGTGATGTTCTCAGTCGGTATATTGTCTGTGTACGTGTGTATGAGCTGTGTCATATATTTTACATATTCTGAGTGTTCCAATAGTGAATTATTGTACTTCCAGTGAGGTGACCTTTTGTTTGGCTGCGTGTGTGTGCTGTTTGTGCTGGTGTGTGCTAGTATTGCTTTGTGGTCTGTGTAATCTAAAGTTTCCCGTAGGTGTTTGGTTTGTATGATGTGATGTGTTGCGGGCGTATAAATCCGGTCTAATCTAGATGATCTGTTGTGTGTTTTGTTTGTGTATGTCGTTTCTCTACTGTCGGGGTGTGTATGCCTGAATGCGTCTGTGAGGTTGTGTGTGTCGATGATATTTCGTAGTGTGTCAAGTTGATGTAAGCTGTCCCTGCCGGCTCTCCTCAGCTGTTTTTTCACCTCCCCACCCACCAAGTCTAAATCTTCAAGAACACAATTGTAATCACCGGCAAGAACAATATTTTGTCCTCTGTATGTCTGTGTTAGTAAGTCGTCTAAATGTTCATAAAAAAGAGGTTGATAATTGTAGTTAGGTGGTGCGTGTATGTTGACTATGACAAAGGAGTGTGTGTCGTTTTTAACTTGAACTGCGGAAATTCTACCATGTGGGTCTGTGTGTGTTCTAAAAATAGTCCACGTGTCGGAAATTTGAAGAATGGCTGTCCCTGATCCTACGTTATGTTTGGCCAAACTGAAACACGAATTTCTTAATCCTAGACGTGTTACAAGTTCTGCTGCTTGAAAGTCTGTTTTAATGTTTGTTTCTTGTAGTAAAATAAAATCGGGTTTGTGTTTGTGTATGAGTGTGACTATATGTTGTAATTTCATTGTCATTCCACGAATATTCAAACTAATTAAACATAAGTTGTCTGCCATTTCTAAAATAAAAGTAAACAACATGGTGGTTAAATTAAGTGATTACCTTTATCTTTCTTGTAGTAATTTAATTCTGGGTTGCGTCTTCGGGTTTGATGGTATGTTTGTGGTCTTCGTTTTCCTCGTGTTCTTCGTCGGTGTCTTCGTCAGTGTTTATAAAAAGTGGTCCTTCGTTGTCGCTGTTTTCATCCTGCTTGGTAGCAGGTTTCTTGCATGGTTTAGAAGGAGAAGGGGAAAGTCTTCCTTCCTCTTCTCTCATGTCTTTGTTGCCTGAGGAAATTTCTCCTCTCTGCCCTCTGTCTTTTTCTGCCGTAGAGGACGGTTTGGAAATCTTCGTCGTTGGTTTCTTGTGAAATTGTTTTTGCTTGAGATTCTGCGTCTGTCTCCGTGGTCACCGGTCCACCAGCTACCTCGGCGTCATCTTGGGCGGCGTTGTCCTCGTCTGGCCTCGTTGTTTCTTTTTGGCCGGTTGTCTCGGCGACATCTTGTTTTTTGTTGTTTGAATTTGTGTGAGGTTTTCCCCCGAGTAAGGGGAACTCCTCTTGCGATCTTTCAGTTGGTTGTTGGTTATTGTCTTTTTTTTGTCTCCGGCTCGGGCATTTGTTGGCCCAGTGTGAGTCCAGGCCACAAGTAGGGCATTCGGTGCGACGACCAACTATTGTGAACATAATACGGTGGTCTCCTGTGATTTTCCCAGGAGCTGTAATCTTGGCGTAATGAGGTATTGGTTTTTTGGGGGTACAAAGAACTCCCCATTTTCCGCCACCGTACTTGATGCGGAATACTTCCGCATTTTCGTCACCCATTGTCTGTGGTATGTGCGTTTTTTTTTTTTAAAACTTTTATTGAGTGTTAAAGAAAACTTTGCATTTGTATTGTTCGTGTTGTTACAGAGCGTTGCATGTGGAAGTGTAGGTGACATATGCGCAAATTTTTACAACATTTATTTCAACATATTTACATTTGAAATGAAAGGTAAACGGAAAACGAGTACAAACAACAACAAGACGGTAGTATACCATTTTTTTCCCTCTGCCACCCTTTCACCTGTCAGCTCCAACCCCACCAATACCATCATCACCACTTGGTAATGAGGCAAATGGCAGTAAAACTTGTTAGAACCGACCGGTGAAGGCAGCAGCAGCATCAAAACCAAACATTTTCGAAAGGGTGGGGGGGAGGGGGAGGGTTGTCAAGGAGTATCCTAGTTTACAATGCAGGAGGGGTAGTTGTTGCATTTGTATTGTTTGTGTTGTTACATGCGTACTGTGTGTTCAGTATTTGTGTGCGTGTTTTTACAGAGCGTTGCATGTGGGCGTGTAGGTGACATATGCGCAAAGATTACAAATATTTTATACATTTAAACATTTCTCCATTGACATTGTTGTAAGGAAATATTTTAAATCCAAAGCATGATGGTATCGGGCTGTTATTTTTCCCCTGCCGCCCCGCTCTCCTGTCAGCTCCAAAAACTCCTACCAAGTACCATCACCCTCGGTGATGATAAACATGGCGGTGCAGAACTGAAACAAAACGGTGAGGGTGGCAGCAGAGACAACAATCACAGTATCAAAAGGGTGGGAGAGGGGGATGTGTTTGTATACGCGTTTACAAAGCCATATATATTAATAGTGATTACAATGATAATAATGCAAAGTAACAACCAAATGCATAAATAAATATCATAGTGACAAGGAATAACAACAGTGCTGAGACTAGTGATAGACTCAATGATAATAAATAATAGTTTTAACATGTGATTTTATGTGCTAAATTGATTACCTTAGGAATGGTGTTTACATGAAATACATCTTATAATAATAATGACAAGGAATAAAAACTACTAAGGGTGATGACAGCAATGCTAATGTTAATAAAACACAATGGTAGGATTTGTTTTGATAATGATCACATTTTCCAAAACTGTGATTCCATTTGCTAAAATGGTTTTCTTAGAAATGGTGTTAAATTATGGCTGGTACATACAATAACAATTGCATCCTGCACTGTTTAATAATATAGTAGGTGTAAAAAGGAGTTGATAATCTTTTTTGTTTCTCCTTGCTTATATTTTTTTTTTTTTACATATACTTGCAACATGCATGTTCAATAATAGTAGAATTAAAAGGAGTTGGTTATCTTTTTCTCCTTGTTTCTTTTTTTTTCCTTTTGGTCTTATTTGTAAGGGTTCATTCATTTTTTTCCCTTCCTCTTTTTTTTTTTTTTTTTTTTAAAAACTTATTGTAGAAAGTAAACAAGCATCAGTATTAGCACAAATTTTTCAATCTTTACATCTTTGTTTCCCTTGCCACCCTCTCACCAATTTGGTTCCACTCCACCCATGCCATTTCCCCCTCTCTGGGCGATGATGGTAAAGGCAGGATGAATATTTGAACCAAACCGGTGTGGGTACCAGCAAAGGCAACAACAACCATGAGCGAGGGGAGGGGGGTACATGGGAAAGGGGTTTTTGTTTTATTACTAATGATGGCAATAGTAGTAATGACAAGAAGAGACATACTGGGGGTAATGACAGCAATTATTAAAAAAACAGCAATGGTGATAATAGTTATGAAAATGATAACATATTTACAATATGTGATTCCATTTGCTAGGATGATTTTCTTTGTAATGGTGTTAAACATAGCCTAGCAGGTACATACACATGCAAACTGCAGTTTTTAATAATACTTGGAGTAAAGGAGTGGGTTATATTTTCCTCCTTGTTTTTTTTTCCCCTAAATGTAGGGGTTCATTCATATTTCCCTCTTTGCTCTCTCTTTCTTTTTTTTTAAATGAAAATTAACCAAATATTTGTATTTGCATGAGTTTTTACAGTATTATTGGTTTGATAACCATATGTGTTTTTATATTTATTCATTCATTTAACACTCACTCACATGATTCAAAGGGGGTGACTAAGCGAAAGGGAAATCCTTACATTTTTGTTTCCCGCGCTACCCTCCCACTAATTGTTCAATTCCATCAATGCTCTCCTGACCACTCTAGTAATGATGGCACAGGCAGGACAAAAGTTTGAACCAACCAGTGGGGTTAGTAGCAAAGGCAAACAAACTGTAAGCACAGGGGAAGGGGGGGGGGCGGGGGAGATGAAATTGTAAAATGATAATGATGATATCAATAATACTTATAACATTAAAATTACTAAGGATAGTAAAGGTGGAATAAAGATAGTCATAATAATAATAATAATGATAATCATTTTAATAAACAATAATAATAAAATAATAATAATAATAATAATGATAATAATAATGATAATAGTATAACAAATATGTGAGTTTATTTACTAAAGTGATAATCTTAGTAGTAGTGGTAGTATAGCACAACAAGTGCATTCAAAGCCAAACATTCCATAAATAGGTACATTGGAATGGGAGGAGTTTAATTTTCTTTTCTCCTTTTTTCTTTTCTCTCTTGTCTATAAGGGTGAAACCATCATTTTGTAACAAGTAAAACAAGCATTTATCCTTCCACTATTCTTTACATAAGGGATTTTCCATTGGTCTTTTGACCATATGTGATCTATTTAATCATCCACTCACCATTCATTCACAGTTTCTCCTTTTTTTCTCTCACTCATGTATACCAAAATTTCCAAAAAAATCCCAAAATTGCCAGAGTTGGTATACCATTTATACCAACTCTGGAAAGAGTTGTGATATTTTGTGCGTGTACATGAAGGAAACTAAATGTGTGTTATATGTGTGGTGTTTGTATCTGGCAAAGTTTCTGCAGGTCCATATAAGTTGTCTGTAGTAAGAAAGTGCTACAAGTAGTTTTGTATGTATGTCCTTAGATGTCATTGGTATAGTATTGAGAAAAATTGCTTTATATATGTCGGTTTGTTTGCCTGTGTGTGTTTGTATGAGGTGTTTGAGTGTTGCGCGTGTGGCAGTAATTGTTGGACACGTATAATAAATGTGTTCCTCTGTCTCTTGTGTGTTGTTTCTACATAATTGACATTGTTTGGATATGTATGCTTCTACCTGTGTTGTGGGGGTCATACTGTATAACAGTCTATATGTGATCTCTCTAGCTTTTGGTGTTATGTGTTTGTTGTGTAGGTTTGAAAAGGTGCATGTGAAGTCAGTCATGAAGTATTTGTGTCCTCTTTTAATCCTAAGTCTTAGTGATGGTGCTTGTTCTCTAACTAAATGTTTGTATATTGTGTGTGTTGTTTGCTGTATTAACTGTTCATGTCCTTTTATTGCCTGTATGCATGTCTGATAGAATGTTGGCAGTCTTCCCTGGTAGTGTGCAGTTGCATTGTTAAGAGGTGTGAGATGTTTGATGTTGTGGCCTATGTAGTATAGTGCTAGTCTGTTCTGTTCTGGGTGTCTGATGATTTTACCTATGTAACTAATCCTAAATGACAGTATTTTTGTCTGGATGTCTTGTAATCCAATGCCGCCTTGTTTCCTGTCTTGTATGAGAGTTTTGTGTTTAATGCTGTGTATCGTGTTGGTGAAGATGAAGCGTCTGATTTGTTTGTTTATGTTTGTGACGGTCTGTTTAGGAGGGTCCAGTACTGTCGCTAAATATATTATTTTGGGTAATATGTATGTGTTGACTATTGTGCTTCTACCAAATATTGTGGATGTCTTGTACCTATACCTGTGTAACATGTCTGTGATCTGTTCGGTCAGTGCGTGCCATGTCTGTCTGTGTGTTTCTGTGGGATCGCATGGAAATGTGATCCCATACAGCTTCATGGTGTCTATGTGTTTCAGATCTGGAGGGAAATCAGCCTTTTGTTTCCACTTTCCCAGGCCCATTATCTGTGATTTCTGTACATTAATTTTGGCTCCACTGCCTTTTCCAAAATGGGTAAAGGTGTGGAGTATATTCCTTATTGATGTGTTGCTGGTGGGAAAGAAGGCAGTGTCATCTGCATAGGCGATGAGCTTCTGCTCTCCTATCCCATGCAGGAAGGTTCCTTTAATACTAGTGTCTTGCCTTATCTTCTCTAATAAAGGTTCTAGAGTGAGCACATACAGGAGTGGTGATAAGGGACATCCTTGTCTTACAGATCTCGTGAGCCTGAAGCTAGCTGTCAGTGAATGGTTCACCAACACTCTGCTCTCAGGATTTTTGTACAAGATCTGTATCCACTGCCTGTAGTACTCTCCTATGTTACAGTGTTCTAGTGTCCTATGTAGGTAAGTGTGGGAAATTCTGTCGAAGGCCTTCTCTTGATCCAAGGATAAGATGGAGGATGGACAGTCTTTTCCATGTGTATAGTTAATAATGTCTCTAATGAGGTGTGTGTGATTGTGTATATTTCTGTCTTTGACACTGCACTGTTGGTCTGGGTGTATTAGTGTTGGCATGAAAGGTTTAAGTTTGTTGGTGAGTGATTTGGCGAGTATCTTGTAGTCTGTGTTGAGTAAGGAAATTGGTCTGTAGTTCTTCAGTTGTGTTGTGTCAGTTTTATCCTTGCATATGAGTGTAATGTAAGACATGTTGCAGCTGTCCGGAAGATTTTTTTTGTCAAAGGCTTCCTGATAGACTTTGAGGAGAAGATTGCCTAGAATAGGAAAGAAGTGTTGGTAGAATTCTACTGTCAAACCGTCTGGTCCTGGAGTTTTGTCTTTGTTTAGTGTGCTTAGTGCCTGTGCTATGTCTGTCAGTGTCAGTTCTGTGTCCAGTGTGTCTTTGTCTGTGTCAGATAATTTCTTTGTGTACTGTAAGAAGTTGTCTTGTATCTGTGTGTCGACTGTCTCTGCTGTGAATAGTTGTGTGTAGTGTTGTTGGAAAGCAGTCTCTATGTGTGGTGTTTCTGTCTGCATGTTTCCTTGCATGTCTGATATTTTGCTTATTTGTCTGTTACGTTGTACGTTCTGTTCTATTGCTAAATATTGCCTCGTAGCTGACTCTTGTGTAATTGTGTTGAGTTTTGTTCTGAGAAGAGCACCCAGATATCTGTGTTGTTGGTGTTCTTCTAGTTGTGCTTCTAATGTGTGTAAGTGATGTGCGTCTCTGTCTGTTTGTTTTGTTAGTCGTATGGCTGTCTGTATGATGCGCTCCTGTCTTAGTCTGTCTTTGTGGATCATGGTTGCTAGATGTTGTGTTCTGCTTCGTATGGTGTTTTTCAATAAGTCCCAGTATTGTGTGATGTTCTCAGTCGGTATATTGTCTGTGTACGTGTGTATGAGCTGTGTCATATATTTTACATATTCTGAATGTTCCAATAGTGAATTATTGTACTTCCAGTGAGGTGACCTTTTGTTTGGCTGCGTGTTTGTGCTGTTTGTGCTGATGTGTGCTAGTATTGCTTTGTGGTCTGTGTAATCTAAAGTTTCCCGTAGGTGTTTGGTTTGTATGATGTGATGTGTTGCGGGCGTATAAATCCGGTCTAATCTAGATGATCTGTTGTGTGTTTTGTTTGTGTATGTCGTTTCTCTACTGTCGGGGTGTGTATGCCTGAATGCGTCTGTGAGGTTGTGTGTGTCGATGATGTTTCGTAGTGTGTCAAGTTGATGTAAGCTGTCCCTGCCGGCTCTCCTCAGCTGTTTTTTCACCTCCCCACCCACCAAGTCTAAATCTTCAAGAACACAATTGTAATCACCGGCAAGAACAATATTTTGTCCTCTGTATGTCTGTGTTAGTAAGTCGTCTAAATGTTCATAAAAAAGAGGTTGATAATTGTAGTTAGGTGGTGCGTGTATGTTGACTATGACAAAGGAGTGTGTGTCGTTTTTAACTTGAACTGCGGAAATTCTACCATGTGGGTCTGTGTATGTTCTAAAAATATTCCACGTGTCGGAAATTTGAAGAATGGCTGTCCCTGACCCTACGTTATGTTTGGCCAAACTGAAACACGAATTTCTTAATCCTAAACGTGTTACAAGTTCTGCTGCTTGAAAGTCTGTTTTAATGTTTGTTTCTTGTAGTAAAATAAAATCGGGTTTGTGTTTGTGTATGAGTGTGACTATATGTTGTAATTTCATTGTCATTCCACGAATATTCAAACTAATTAAACATAAGTTGTCTGCCATTTCTAAAATAAAAGTAAACAACATGGTGGTTAAATTAAGTGATTACCTTTATCTTTCTTGTAGTAATTTAATTCTGGGTTGCGTCTTCGGGTTTGATGGTATGTTTGTGGTCTTCGTTTTCCTCGTGTTCTTCGTCGGTGTCTTCGTCAGTGTTTATAAAAAGTGGTCCTTCGTTGTCGCTGTTTTCATCCTGCTTGGTAGCAGGTTTCTTGCATGGTTTAGAAGGAGAAGGGGAAAGTCTTCCTTCCTCTTCTCTCATGTTTTTGTTGCCTGAGGAAATTCTCCTCTCTGCCCTCTGTCTTTTTCTGCCGTAGAGGACGGTTTGGAAATCTTCGTCGTTGGTTTCTTGAGAAATTGTTTTTGCTTGAGATTCTGCGTCTGTCTCCGTGGTCACCGGTCCACCAGCTACCTCGGCGTCTGCTGTTGATGAAGTTCCGGAAATATCACCACAATGAAAACTCTAAATTTTTTTTTTTTTTTTTTTAAAACCTTTATTGAGTGTTAAGAAACATTTGCATTTGTATTGTTCGTGTTGTTACAGAGCGTTGCATGTGGAAGTGTAGGTGACATATGCGCAAAATTTTACATTTTTTACAACATTTTACATTTGAAATGGGGGGGGGGGGGGTGACGAAAAACGAGTACAAACAACAACAAGACGATAGGATACCATTATTTTTCCTCTGCCACCCTCTCACCTGTCAGCTCCAACCCCACCAATACCCTCATCACTACTTGGTAATGAGGAAAAAGGCAGTAAACTTGTTAGAACCAACCGGTGAAGGCGGGTAGCAGTATCAAAACCAACAGTATCGAAAGGGTGGGGGAAAATGAGGGAGCATAATAGTAATAGTAAACATCCATACAAATTTACGACAATAAAATTGATAGCAATACCCCTTAATAATAGAACGGTAATGCACAAGGGTAGCTATCGCCGCAAGAGGCATGATAATAATAGTGCAATTGCATTTGTGTTGTTCGTATTGTTACATGCGTCCTGTGTGTTCAATATTTGTGTGCGTGTATCTACAGAGCGTTGCATGTGGGCGTGTAGATGACATATGTGTAATATTACAACAATAAATCATTTGGCATAATTACATATGAAAGTGGGGTAACCAAAATGTATGTTATTTTTACCATGTTTGTTTCCCCTGTCTCCACCCTCACCAGCAGCCGGCTCCAAAAACCGCCAACAACATAGCCACCTCTTCGGTAATGTTGATAAGGGCAGTAAACATTTTGGAACCAACCAGTGAGGGCGGCATCAGCATCAACAGCAACAGTAGAAGGGGAGAAGGCGGAGATGAGGGAGGATACTAATAGTAATAGTGATCTTAAATTTAAAATTAATAGCAATCAAAACCATAATAATCATATAGTAATACATAGTTGCTCACCAATCTCAATAAGTGAGCATCGTAAAAGCAGTACATTTGCGTTGTTAGTGTTGTTACATGCGTCCTGTGGGTTCAGTATTTGTGTGCGTGTATATACCGAGCGTTGCATGTGGGCGTGTATGTGACATATGCATATTTTATTTATTGAACATATTAACATGTGAAAGGGGGGCAACAAAGAGAAAGAAAAAACTTCCCCTTTTTGTTTCCCTTGCTGCCGCCCTCCCCATTGGCTATTCTCTGGTACTAATGGTAGAGGCAGGGTGACTATTTGAACCAACTGGTGAGGGCATCAGCAAAGACAGCAAAGGCAAAGGGGGGGGGGGGGGTGGATACATGCGAGATGAGGTTAAATTATTTATAACGATGATAACGATAGTAATGGTAAAATAAATACTACGAATAATATTGGGAAAGATAATAATAGTAATGATAAGGACAAATTTATATTTAAACATGTGATTCCACTTACTAAACATGATTATCACGGCAATGGTATTATTATAGCATAGCAAAGTACATAAAATTGCAACCTGCCATTTTTACTAAACAGTAGGAATAAAGGAGTTGGTTTTCTTTTCTCCTTGCATATATTTTGAATTATTTATTTATTTTTTTTTTTTTTGTTTACATTTGTTTTGTTTTTTTAATTCCTTTTTTTTTTTTTGTAAGGGCTCATACATCTTTTCCCTTTGCTTTTTTTTTGGTAAGAATAAAACAAGCATTTGTGTTTTCACACATTTTACAATATCGTTGTTTGGTAAACCATATGTGATTGTATATTCATTCAATCCGCATTCATTCACATTCTCAGATTCTTTCTCGCACTCATGTATACCTACTTTGCAATTCAATAATGAAAAATACACATGACTCACTCAGGAAACAGTTTTGTTATTTCGTGCGTGTACATAAATGATATTAAGTGTGTGTTATATGTGTGGTGTTTGTATCTGGCAAAGTTTCTGCAGGTCCATATAAGTTGTCTGTAGTAAGAAGTGCTACAAGTAGTTTTGTATGTATGTCCTTAGATGTC
>JACEFZ010021460.1:0-10013 GCA_014155875.1 Cepaea nemoralis
TGTTTTAATTTTGAGAAACCAAAAAACCGGGGAAATTAAACCCAAAGGGGCATAAAGAAAAAAATGTTGCATTATCCTATCATGGTTTGAAATGATAGTTAGATCTAAGATCATTTGGGGTTTTGATTTACCCCAAAACCTAAGGGGCTCACACTCAGGTTTTTCATATAAATCATAGTCCATCTTATTGGAATTTGGGTTTGGTATTTAAACGATACTCGACTTTTTCCCGGGTCCAGGCTGATAGGAATCTTCTTTACAGAATGGTTTAATAATATTTTTGTATTTATTGAACTTATTTTCTTTTTGTTGACTTTTTATTTTAGTAGAAAGAGATCTCTACGTGTGAGTCTACATCCATACCCTTCATTTTTAAACTGTGTCTCTGTTCTACTTGTATTTGTTTTTCCTTAACTCTTGCCATCTAATCTACTCTCTTTGTTTTAGTTTTTTTCTTGATCAAATTTGCTTTGCTTTAATTCAAATTTTCATTTGTTTAATTTCCTTATTTGCCTAACTGTTGTTGTTTAAATTTTCCCTTTTATCATGTTCTAACTTTTTTCTTTTTTTGTTATCTCAGTTTATTTCTGCAATCTTTTTGGGTTGTTGTCTTTTTTCGTCCCCCCCAACGTTCATCTCTCCCCGCACTTTTTTTCGTGCACTTTCCCTTCTCTCCAGCATTTTTGTTTTTTTAAAATTTTTAAATCAGCATATTGTTCTAGTCATTTCCTGTTTTTGTAATTCTTTGCCTGCTTTTATGAAATAGAAAATTCCCAATTTTGTTGGCTAATTATTTTACTTTTAAAACGGGGCACTAAAATTTTTTAATCACTTTTTTATACGACCCTGTCGGGGTTTTTTTAATCCCCTGAGCACTACAAATTGTACTCTTAGTTTATAACCTGGAAAATTTTATTTTGAAAAACAGACCCAAAAAAAAAATTGCTAATGCATCACACGCTAAAAAAAGAGATGCATTATTAATCACATTGCATGCCAAATGCTTTTGAGTATAATCATCTTTAAATTTTTAGAAAATTTAGGCACAATCGTTTGGCAATTTAAAGGGCCCCTCGTTTGGGACCTCGGGATTTCACACTAGTTTCTTTTCTAACCAGCTGTTGTTCACCCCGGTTTTACAGAGCAGCAACAATTAACCCCAAATTTCAAAAGAAATATAAAAATTTTTGCAATTTGGGACAATACAATGACATGCCCCCCGGGCCAAAAATGTAGTTTAATTTTAAAATTAAAAAGTCAATGTCCTGTCTTTTGTTTTTAAAAATTTTTTGCCTTTCGTTCCAAATCTAGTTTTAAATTTTGGAAGTGTTGGCAGACCCAAAAACTAATTTGCATCGCCAAAAGTAGTGCCATCGCGACGGGGAAAAAAACAGAAAAAGTACCCCCCCCCAAAAAAAATCAATAAAAAGTTTTTTGAAATAAATATAAATGTAATAAAAATGTTTAAATAAATAAATATATTCATTCACTAACTTAAATAAACAAATAATAGTTAATCTAAGGCACAGATTCAGGCGGGCAGCAGCTTGGCGATTTGTAAACAATCAGATGCTGAATGCAAATGGCGTAAAACAACTGCTTGTCAATCGCAATACGTCAGAGGCGCAGCGCTATTTTTAGCTTGCAAAAATCGATATTGTCGCCGGCATGTGTATCGCTCCGCCATGAATCATTCTTGATAATTATCCATAAACAAATAAGTAATTACATAAATAAATGAAAGAAAATAATAATATCAATACTTACAACTTCGAAGAACACATGATTTAAGTACATAATATTTCATAAACACAAATAAACATTATCTTGTCACGATAGGCACAGCTTAGCTCGCAACTTGTTCTAGTCTGCACACGTCATCAGTCACTGACACAAATTAAACCTTGTAATTCACTACTAGTAACCTTAGTCTAGAGCCGTGGGTAAGTGTATTAGCTTGAACATTTGTCCAAGCCACACTTCTGACACCACATTAATCCTAGCCTGTCAGCAACCGATGTTTCAGGCATCATAGGATTACTTCTCTCGCACCACACAAGGAACTTGCAAGTCGTGTGAGAGGAAATGGATGATACATTTTATTGCCGTTGGCTCTTTACATTTACAAAACAGTCGCTATCAAATCACACACAAAGCCACAGAATTGCCTATCACCAGTTTCCTAACCCTATTGCTAATCTCTATCTACTTGGCTACAGAAACCCCTATCGACACTAAACGGTGCGCTCGCTAAGAAGTCAGTCCCCTGTCTGACTTTCCTACTCGCGTGGCTACACAGCACGCGGAAGGACCTTGTGCGTGCTTCGGCTTTTTGCGTGCTGTCACACTCAGCACGCTTATAGCAGCCGTCTCCTATTGAGTGGCAATCCACTTCTCCGTGGCTATCACGTAGGCGTGATTCTGCCGTGACCAAAGTACTAACTATCTGGTCGATAACTCCGTGTCTCATGAGAGAACTAGTTAATAGTCCCCCTTCCTATCACCTACCCTGCCCTCATACCGGGGCACGGTGTTACCTCTGATCTACTTGAGGTTGACCACTCTTCCCGGTGGTCTTCTATCTTGAGGCAGACCTCAGACCTCTATACTTCAGTCTTTGACAACTAGTATATTGTATCTCTCTCCCCCCCCCCCCCCCCTAAACTGGTATATTGTATCTCTCCCCACAAACTGGTATATTGTAACTCTCCCAACAGACTGGTATATTGTAACTCTCCCCACAGACTGATATATTGTAACTCTCCCCACAGACTGGTATATTGTAACATTTCCCACACACTGGTATATTGTAACTCTCCCGACAGACCTTTATATTGTAACTCTCCCCACAGACTGGTATATTGTAACTCTCCCCAAAGACTGGTATATTGTATCTCTCCCCACAAACTGGTATATTGTAACTTGAGAGAGCTGGGCAGGTACAACATGACATTGCAGCCTTGAGCGAGACACGACTTGTAGAAGAAGGTCAAATCTGTGAAGTAGGTGCCGGCTACACATTCTTCTGGAGTGGAAGGGAAGACGAGGGAAAACGCCAATCCGTGTTCGGTTTGCCATTAAGTCGGCCCTGGTTGACAAACTAGCTGAATTTCCGAAGGCTATAAATGACAGGCTTATGACCATTAAGTTAACCCTGCTGAAAGGAAAGAAGCAGGCAACCATCGTGAGTGACTACGCACCAACCATGACCAATAAAGATGACGCCAAAAACAAGTTCTATGAGGACCTGCACAACGTATTAACATATGTTCCCAAATGAGACAAACTTATACTCCTTGAGGTCTTCAATGCCAGAGTAGGCAAGGACAAAGCCTCATTGGAACAGTACAGAGTCGGAAATTGTAACCGCAATGGACTCCTCCTCCTTCATACCTATGCCGAACATGATCGCCAACGCAATTGTCCGTTTTCCCACGAGAAATAGGACATCGTGGATACACCCTCACTCTGGAAACACTGGCACCTCATTGACTATGTCATCGTCAGGAGGAGTGACAGACAAGACGTTCGGGTGACAAAATCCATATTTGGTGCCGAATGTTGGACAGATCATCGTCTCATTATCTCAAAAATAAACATATACATCAAACCACCAGGGCGTCCTCAAGGGGTAAAAATGCAAAAACAAAAACTAAATGTCACCCGTTTGAAAATATGCTAGAAGACCGCCTCAAGCCCAATGCTGCAGCTAAACAGGATGCGGAAACAGAGTGGAGAGCCCTAAAGGACACAATTTACAACACTGCTATGGAAATCCTGCCCCCCCCCCCCCCCCCCCCCCCCTCCGAAAGCATAAAGACTGGTTTGACGAAAATTCCGAACACATCAACCAATTGCTGGCCGAGAAACATCTTCTTCACAAGGCACATTTGAATGATCCGAAGTCGACATCAAAATTAAAAAAAAAAAGATGCCTTCAATAACATTCGGAGAGTAGTGCAGCAAAAACTTCGGCACATGCGGGACTCCTGACTGAGCAACTAAGCTGATGAATTCAAGGCTTTGCTGATAGACATGATATGAAAAACTCTCCTATATCACCAGGCATAGTTCGCCTCGTCAGTGCTGATTGGGGGGGGGGGGGGGGGGAAACATTGGTCACCGATAAGAAAGAAATCCTTCAACTCTGGGCAGAGCATTTCAGCAACATCTGAAATGCAATTTATTTCTTCGATGATAAAACCATTAACTGCCTTCCTCAAGTTCCCACTAATGATACACTCGATAACCTGCCAACCATAGTGGGAGTTATCAAAGCCATCCAGCAACTTTCCAGCGGTAAGGCGCCTGGTCCTGACTCCATCCCAGCAGAGATATACAAGGCAGGTGGGCCTGTCCTAATAGAGCAGCTTTACAAAGTCTTTACAAACATATGGGTGAACGAGACTATGCCACAAGATTTCAAGGACGCGTCAATAGTCCACCTTTATAAACGTAAAGGAAACCGCCAATCCTGTGACATCCACCGAGGCATCTCCTTGCTCTCAATCGCAGGGAAGATACTCGCCAGAATTCTTATCAATCGCCTCGCGGCCCATCTCAATCAAAGTCTTCTTCCTGAGAGTCAATGTGGCGTCAGAAAAGAACGTGGAACTGTTGACACGATTTTGGCTGCAAGGCAGCTGCAAGAGAAATGTCAGGAACAGAACTCCGAAATATTCTCCACTTTCATTGACCTTACCAAGGCTTTTGATACAGTCAGCATAGAAGGACTGTGGAAGATTATGGCGAAATACGGCTGTCCACGAAAGTGTGTCCAAATAGTGCGGCTATTTCATGATAGTATGCAGGCAAGAGTACAGGAAAATGTGAACTCTCTGAGCCATTTCCTGTCACCACTGGAGTGAAGCAAGGATATGTCCTGGTACCAACACTGTTCAGCCTCATGTTTTCGAGAGCAATGACATTGGAATAAACATCAACTACAGCATGGATGGAACTTTGTTCAATCTCAGAATGCTGAAAGCTAAAACCAAAACTAGCAGCGACACCGTCAGAGAGCTGCTGTTTGCTGATGATTGCGCTCTATATCCAACTCAGAGGCAGACATGCAACACAATGTGTCAGCTTTCACATATGCCTGTGCCAACTTTGGGCTCAATAGCAACTTGGAGAAGACTGTAGTTATGTACCAGCCAGCTCCAGTGAATAATAACACCGTGCCGAATATCAAGGTGATTGGTCATAGTCTAAGTGTTGTGGACAAATTCGCCTATCTTGGCAGCACTGTATCACAAGCTGCGACAATTGATGACGAAGTGAATGCAAGAATCTCCAAGGCCAGCTCGGCCTTTGGCATACTGTGCAAGAATTATGGGACATCAATGAAAAAAGCCCGCAAACAAAATTGAAAGTCTACAAAGCAGTTATATTATCCACACAGCTATATGCTTGTGAAACCTGGACTGTTTATCAGCGACACGCTAGGAAATTAAACCACTTCCACACAGTCTGCCTTAGGAAGCTATTGAAGATTAAGTGGCAATACAAGATCCCAGACACTGAAGTTCTAGAAAAAGCGTACATGCCCAATATCCACGCTCTACTAATGAAGAATCAGATTCGCTGGGCTGGTCACTTAACTCGCAGGCCAGTTCACAGGCTCCTTAAACGATTTTTTTTTTTACGGCGAGCTGCGTTGTGGTAAACGCTCCCAAGGCGGCCAGAGAAAACGCTTTAAAGACACTCTGAAAATCTCACTGAAAGCTTTTGGAATTCACCATGACACATGGGCGACTGCTGCCAAAGACCGAGATTCGTGGCGTACATAAATGCGCAAGGGTGCAGTCACTTGTGAAGCAACCAGGACTGCAAGAGCTGTGAAGAAAAGACTGGACAGAAAATCCACTGCAGAAGATCCTTCTCCTGGAACGTCAAGCATTTTTTGCCCACATTGTCAAAGAACATTTCGAGCCAAAACAGGCCTTATCGCCATCTTAGAACTCACGGCTCCATACTTTCAACCCCACTGGATGAAATGAATAGTCATCATCATTCTTGATGGACAAACACCATATTGTAACTCTCCCACAGACTGGTACATTGTAACTCTCCCGACAGACTGGTATATTGTAACTCTCCTCACTGACTGGTGTATTGTAACTTTCACCATAGACTGGTATATTGTAACTCTCCTCACTGACTGGTGTATTGTAACTCTCGCCATAGACTGATATATTATAACTCTCCTCACTGACGGTTGTATTGTAACTCTCATCATAGACTGGTATATTTTGGCTCTCTCCCCACAAACTGGTATATTGTGTCTCCCCACAGACTGGTATATTGTAACTCCCCCATAGAGTGGTATATTGTAACCCTCGACACAGACTGTTATATTGTGGCTCTCGCCACAGACTGGTATAATGTAACTCTCCACATAGACTGGTATATTGTAACTCTCCACACAGACTGGTATATTGTTAATTTCCCCCACAGACTGGTATGTTGCTGCTCTCCCCACAAGCTGACTGTTTTAACAGACATATCATCAACAGTTATGTCACATATATTGGCAGGAATTAAAATGGGCACATAATATCAATATCATTTTCGTGAAAATCTACATTGCGTGAAATATCACAAGTTGCTACAGAAATTGGACTAATTGCTATTGTGAAAGATACTTGACTATCTGCTATTGTGTAATTGTGAAAGATATTTAATTAACTGCTATTGTGAAATATATTTGACTAACTGCTATTGTGAAAGTTATTTCACTAAATACCATTATGAAAAACACATTGTAATTGCCTCTGCTATGACAGATTGTTTACCAACTGTGACTATAACAGCCATTCTAACAGATACTCTACATACATACAATGCCAGACATTCTAACAGACACTGATACTATGACATACATTCTAACAGACAACCTGCACACGGATACAATGACAGACATTCTAACAGACACTCTACGCACTGATACTATGACATACATTCTAACAGACAAACTGCACACGGATACTATGACAGACATTATAAAGGACACTCTACACACTGATACTATGACATACATTCTAACAGACAACCTACACACGGATACTATGACAGACATTATAAAGGACACTCTACACACTGATGCTATGACAGACATTCTAACAGACACTTTACTCATGGATACTATGACAGACATTCTAACAGACACCCTACACACGGATACTATGACAAACATTCTAACAGACACTCTACACACGGATACTATGACAAACATTCTAAGTGTCCTGCAGCTTATTCACATCCACAGCCTGACCTGGGATGTCACGTTTTAACACGCGGCATGACCTTGTCGTTAGTGTCGTGCTTAAGACGTTACACCGGCATGAACGGGACTGAACAATAGTTCGAGACCAACTCTCGTTGTTCGCTACGTGAGGGGCAAACTGCCCACCTATCCCTGCGTGCAGTGGGGCTTGCATTCCTCTCGCTTGGGGAACTGACGTGTTCCTACTTGTTAATGTATGTCCTTTAAATGTATGTCCTTGTGTTCGGTTGTACACGTTTGTTTACTTGTGAATGTATGTCCTTTAAATGTATGTCCTTGTGTTCGGTTGTACACGTTTGTTTACTTGTGAATGTAATGTCCTTTAATGTATGTCCTTGTGTTCGGTTGTACACGTTTGTTTACTTGTGAATGTAATGTCCTTTAATGTATGTCCTTGTGTTCGGTTGTACACGTTTGTTTACTTGTGAATGTAATGTCCTTTAATGTATGTCCTTGTGTTCGGTTGTACACGTTTGTTTGGTGCTTCTGGAGATGGCTGCCAGGCGGGAGTCATCGGTGGTCACAGTGACCTCGCTCAACGATGACCTCTGTTGTCCAGGTGGGATGGCATACTGTAGCAACCACATTACCACTACACTAGAGATAGCACCTGGCGCGCGTATCCACCCATGTCTTCATCCACGGGAAACTAGGCCCAGCCACACACCAGGAGATCAGGAAAGCAGAACTATGCAGATACGACAGGTTTATCTACTTTCTCAGCTACTGCGTTCTTGATCTGTGTTCTTAGATTACTGGTCTTAGGTTCTCCCTGTTCTGTGTTCTCAGATTGTTGGTCTTAGGTTGCCATTGTTCTGTGTTCTTAGATTACTGGTCTTAGTTTCTCCTCATTCTGTGGTCTTATGTTCTCCTTGTTCTGTGGTCTTAGGTTCTCCTTGTAATGTGTTCTTAGATTACTGGTCTTAGGTTCTACTTGTTCTATGGTTTTAGATTGCTGGCCTTTGATTTTCCTTGTTATCTGGTGTTAGGTTCGTGGTCTTAGATTTTCCTTGTTCTGTGTTCATAGATTGCTGGACTTTGGTTGTTCTTGTTCTGTGTTCTTAGATTACTGGATTTAGGTTCTCCTTGTTCTGTGTTCTTAGAATGCTGGTCTTAGGCTCTCCTTGTTCTGTGGTCTTAGATTTTCCTTGTTCTATAGTACTGTCAGGTGCCTCCCCAGCGGCACAACTCTATAGTCCTTCAGGACTGAAAGAGGCCTACTACTACTACTACTACTACTACTACTACTACTACTACTACTACTACTACTACTACTACTACTACTACTACTACTACTACTACTACTACTACTACTACTACTACTACTACTACTAATACTACTACTACTGCTGCTGCTGCTGCTTCTGCTACTACTACTACTACTACTACAACTACTACTACTGCTGCTACTATTACTACTACTACTACTACTACTACTACTACTACTACTACTACTACTACTACTACTACTACAACTACTACTGCTACTACTACTACTACTACTACTACTACTACTACTACTACTACTACTACTACTACTACTACTACTACTACTACCACCACCACTATGGTACTGTGTTACGTTACCAGGACCCACTCGTGTTTGTGCCTTTTGTGTTTTATTAACTAGGTTTGACTGGATCTACAGGTCGATACAATGTTGGTTAGCGCATCAGTTTGCACGCTATACAAATGTTGACGTAGAATGAGGCCAGGAACTGGTTACTTGACCCCACACAAATGATATTCTCTCCAACACGACTGCATTCCATCAAATGGGCCAGACAAATGTTGCATGACCGTAACCAGGCGTTTTGGTCAGCCGCGGTTGGGTTTTCTAAGGCAAGTTTACATTCGGAAGTTTGCCATGTTGTGTGACAACACCCACACAGAGATAATGTTGACCTAGTTGTTAAAGTGAATATTCACATCGCTAGTTACTGCCCCATACGATAACTTTTATGAAGACCAGATATTGATAACAGACCAGCTAACTACCGATAACTACATGGCTAGCAGCCACAACCAGCCTGATATGGGCTTGGAAATAATGAAAGCCTTCTGGCTGACAAACACGACACCGGGCTGGAGTCATCGACAGACGCTAGGACACCGTCACATCCCTGTCAGAACTGATGTCAGGGTTGAGACATGCCTCCTGACCCGACAGATCGACCACAAACACACAAGATTGGTGTCATTACATTTCAGAGATGGGTATTTGTGTGAGAAGTTCCAGTGATTATTTCATATAATAATAGTTGTCAGTGTGTGGGATGGTGGGGTCCAGCTGGTGGAGCAGACAACAACCTCCCTGGCGTTAATCACACGGTGTGGCCAAAATTGCCTTCTCTGTGTCACTGATGTGTCTGTCTGTCATTGGTGAGTCGTTGTATTCTCGTGTCACTGGGGAATTGTTATATTCCCACGCCATTCATCAATTGTTATATTTTCATGCCATTGGTAGATTGTTATATTCTCATGCAATTGGTGAATTGTCATATTCTCATGCCAATGGTCAGTACCCCCACTTTGACTGTCTATAATATGTGTGTGTTTTCCCTGCAACAATCTGTGTGTTTGAGTAAGCCACCGTTCTACACCCCCACAGTGCACTGGGCAGGCGGCACTAGACCATGATTCTATGTGGACCATGTGCCACTAGCTGGGGGATGTGGACCAAGTGCCAATCGCTGGGGGATGTGGACCAAGTGCCACTTGCTGA
>JACEFZ010021461.1:0-10188 GCA_014155875.1 Cepaea nemoralis
ACCCCTCTGCCATACACCGCAAGGTATTATATTGGCAGTAAATGACAGTTTATGACTGACATACAGTTTGACAAACAAAACGTAGGTGTGGACCAAACAAAAATGTATAACAGAAAATGGGAAGTCGGGGTGTGTCCCAGTTATGACTTACAAGTTATTAATATGGTAGCAGACATGTTGTATAATAAATCAAATTAAAGGGGGTTGTTTAGGGTAAACTACTGTATATAAGTCATTGACAGATACGGAAAGTCGTTTAAACGATTAATCATCACATGGCACTTAATCAGTTAAACATCAACTTCTCACTGGGAAAGCAACGGCAAGCTACTGAACATAAACTTGCCTAGAAAGTCATCCTGGGGTTGATCGCAACATCCTGACAAGGACATACATTTGTTTACAGTGTCATAGAATTACTGATACTCAAACAATCTGCAATAATTACATTAATAATGGTACACACTGTTTCTTGTGCCTCTCTTTGGTGGGGCATATTTTAACTGATTATGAAAGACACTGAATAAGCAAAAGGCTAATACCTACAAACTGGATTCAAATTCTGAATAACAAATATTGTATTTGTTGCTTTGAGCAGAGACGCACAATTGGGAGGGCGGAAGCCTTACCCTAGTGCGAGGGCATGAAACCTAAAGACTAAATCTCATGGCAGGGTAGACAAGGCGCTAAGCCTTGGTCTCAACTCATCTAGGATGGAAGATCCGACAAGGCGGATAGTTAGAGCAGTGCTTGCTGATCCGGCAGCTTGACTTGTTCCAGACAGATTGGTGTTGCCTTTCCTCTGAAGTAAACTAGACAGGCCTGAGAGGGATCATGCTGCATGGGTAACACATGCTCTCTAAATTCAGGCTTTATGTTATGGAGAGGTACAACTCCATTTTACAAACTATCCTCTATCACAGTGGTTCTCAACCTTTGTTTTTTTTGGCCCATGCACCCCTTCACCATATGTTCAGAATGTAATTTTCCCCCTTTCGTATTTCCTCCCTATAAATCTCCCACCACACTGCCCCTACACAGTATACGTAAAAATGGAAGCTAAATTTAATAACACATACTAGAACAAGTCTAGACGTCTACACAAAACGTGATTTGTGGGTCTACTTACGTTATAAAACAAATTTCAGAAGAGCAAGAAGTACAGAACCATAAAGTATGGAGGGAATAACAATATCAAGTAATTTGTTCTTGTATTAACTCAATCTTGAAATAATCGTAATTCTCTCTCTCTCTCCCCCCCCCCCCCGGAAACCTTAAAATTACCCTCTGTGGGGTAATTCCCCAATGGTCGAGAACCACTGCTCTAACAAGACGGCAAGGTGCCAGTCAGTATTTGCTGCTATGGCTATGGGACTGGAGATCTCATAATAGAAATAAGATTGCAACTGAAGCCATCACTGCAGTTAAACTTCCAATTTTCTTTTTCTACTCTGCAGATAGTGTCTAGTATTTTCACAACTTAAAGAATATAATGTATTATTATATCTAATGTAATAATGATTGTCTATCATTAACCAGTTATACTGGACGAGCAATCATGTGAAGAAGGCTGCCACAGAGGCTAGCATGCTTACCTGTCACCCCTGTAGTCATGTGTTTAAATCCCTATCAAAGCAGGGTCTTATTTTTAAAATTGACCAGAGCTTTCAGGGTGACCCCAAAATGGGCACCAGTAAATGTCCTGAACAGTAATGGCAACCGGCATTAGATTCTCCGTGGCGAGGTGGTCAAGCCGTTTGACTCGGGCTCCGAAGGTTGTGGGTTCGATTCCGGGCCGCGTTCTTCGATTCACGAGTGAAATTTTTCGGAGACTCCTGTGAGTCGTCGCTAGAGCTAGGGAGTTTGTGCTTTGTGCGACGCTTTCCACGTTGCGGAAAGAGACCGAGCCATATGGGATTTTTAAAAAAAACCCGGTGCAATGAAGTCGACCCTGTTGACTTTTATATTTTAATGGCAGCCGGCATGATCCTGTCCACATCACCTATTGAGTGTTGAATGGTCTATACAAGTATGGGACTAGCACCATGTACCCAATACGCCTCAAGGTTGTAGTTTGTAGATCCCTTATTTTACTTACGCTGTTCACTGTACACAATCTAACAGAGAATGTACGTTGATTATGTCACGCTGTTGAGAACCTTCTGAATAGACCAGTCCCAAAAGGATCCCATCTACCAAATATTCAGCCAGCAGAAGTAAAGCTGGATATTACCTGTGAGAAATCATCTAAAGAAAACGTGATAAAAGCTATTAATCTCCTAATGGATGGGAAAGCTGCTGGTCCAGATGGTATTCATGCAGATTCTATTAAAGCCAAGGTAAACTGAATTACTGCACGCATTATTTAGCAGTCTGGAATATGCCACTGACAAACACACTAAAGAATGAACAGTCAGGCTTCCAACCTGATATGTCGTGCATGGACCAGATAGTCACATTCATCTCATCTCATCAGGTTCCTCTTGTACCTTGCAGTGTCAAGGTGAAGCATAAACAGTGGGAGAGTGCCATGGGCTTCTTGTATCGAGATTCCCATATACTGTAATTCCCTCAGTCCATCGTTTACGTGGCCGGTCACATTACGCATCATACAATTGTGAAACAGTGACATTAATTTGTCACTTAATACTGTATTAAATTTGTGGACTCTAAAAGACCATGACAGCACTGATATGGATTTCAAAAAGTAGTATCCAATCTACACTAATTACCTACATACTTGAATGTTGCATTAGCTACTCTTTTCAGGTTTCAAGATGGCGACGGACGGTCGTGTTGTTTTGTGTTCGTTAACTTTTTCGCGTAAGGGATGGATTTATTCATCTCTTGCGTGTAATTGGTGTGCCAGGATGTAAAACCAGGAGTTTCTACTCAAGATCTGCGCGGGTGCTACGGAGTTCGTGCATCGAGCGAAGCCATCCTTGAGTGAATTTTCAGCAGCGTGTGTGGTTATCAGCAGTCTGTGTTTACGTTTTTTCAACATGGCGGAAGAACGTCTTCTTTCCGAGCGATCAACAGTCAACATAACGAAGCGGCGTGGTAGCCGCGCAGGGACAAAGAAGCAAGGTAAGCGCGGGGGTTTGAGACGTTTTAGACTCAAGTGTCCCCGTCTAGGACTCAGGAACATCCGTATTCTATATTGGAACTGTGCCAGTGTAAAACAACGGGGCTCTATTTTAGAAACCCTAGTTTACAGGAACGACATTGTAGCACTCCAGGAGACGAGACTGGGCGATCAGCTACTCCGAATTGCCGGCTTCAAATGTTTCTACAACAGACGACATCTGGGAACGGCGATTCTCGTTCGCGACAGCATGGTGGTGTCAGAGCTAGACATGTCCAGTTGGGACAGTGACGATATACAAATACAGGCGTTGAGAGTTCATTCCAGTATACCATTCGTGTTGGTTAATGTTTATGCCCGCAATGCGAGTGTGGACGCCCAGAAGTGGCAGTGCTTAAGTGGCATATTAGGCCACGAGAGAAATGTTATTTTCTGTGGTGACTTCAACGCTAAAGGCAGATCATGGGGAAACACTTCCTCCAATACACAAGGGGAGGAGCTCGAGACTGCACTGGAAACCATCGACCTGGTTTGTATCAACAGTGGCTGTGTCACCAGGACAGCAAGCCGTCCAGGCGATGAGGACAGTGCTATTGATCTGGCGCTAGTTTCACCTTCACTCACTACAGTGTGTAGATGGGGTGTCCTAGGACACCATGGCAGCGACCACCACCCTTGCAGCATATTGGTGGAGAAAGGCAGAACCAGGCAGCACAAGCTAAAGGTAAAGACGTTCCAGTATGACAGTACAGGGCAAGATGTGGTGAGCAAAATAAGACGTGACAAGCGCAGAACGTTTCAGGGCAGGAGAAAAAGCTGGGAGCAGCCACCGTGGTGGAGTTTCGAGGTGGAGAAGGCTTGGGTGGATAAGCGTAGTGCTGTAAGGAGATGGCAAAATGCCAAGAAGAACAGAGCTGGTCATCCTAGTCCCTGCTTGCACTTAGAAAGAGAGATGCACACAAAAGTAAGCTATTTCAAAAAACTGGTCAAGGTGGTTAAAAGCGAAAAATGGGCAGAGGTGTGTCAAAGAGTAAGCACAGACAAGTCACTGAAATTGTTCTGGCGACTACATAAAAGCATGAGTGGGGTAGTCAAGAATAAGAGCATTTCTGACTTCCAAGGTGCTGACCTCATCTGGCAGAGGACTGATGAGGACAAGGGCAAAGCCCTCTTTGAACGCTACCTTGAGCAGAGCAACCAGACAGACATGGGAGGCCGGAATCTGGCCAAGGAGGTCACCTCAGACAGATGCAAGGCCCAGAACACTTCGGATGAAGACACAGTGACAGTGAAAGAAATCAAGGCTGTGCTTCGACGATCAAAAAACAGTGCTCCAGGTCCTGATGGCATAAGATACGACGACATAAATAGGTGTACCGACAATGAGCTAGAGAAACTAGCAGACATGTACAACAACAGTATAGGGAGTGCTAGCATCAAGGAGGAATGGTTACATAGCTATCTGATTCCCTTGCCGAAGCCTGACAAAGACCACAAAAAAATTCAGGGATATCGAATTATAACCATGCAGAATACAGTAGGCAAGCTGCTGGAGAAGGTAATTGCCAGGAAAATATCAAGCCAACTAGAGAGGCAAGGTGTTTTCCCACCTACCCTGGGTGGGTACCGTCCAAAAAGAGAAACCTGGACCAATGCAGCAGTCTTTGCCCATGATGTCTATGAAGGTTTCCACTCAGGCACTGAAACTGTTGCTGCAGCGATTGATCTTGAGGACGCATACAACAGAGTACCACTGGATTTTTTAATGTTTCAGCTTCTTGAACTAAACGTAAGTCCATTCCTCCTTAGTTGGATCGCTGCAGCCCTCTTCCAACGGAAAGTAGTTTTTAGATGTGGCAGTTGGACTTCGGAACCAACAACAATATATCCTGGCCTACCACAGGGATCACCATTATCTCCGGTACTGTTCAACGCCTACACAGTGAGAATCACCAGTGAGCAGATCACTGGACCTGGCAGGACATTGTCATATGCCGATGATGTTTTAGTGTATCGTCAGGGTAAGGATAGAGAGGAGGTTGCTGTGGAACTACAAACCGAACTCAATCGCATAAGTACTTGGTGTGATGAAGCTGGGGCAATGGTCAACCCAACAAAGGCAACAGTGACTTGGTTCTCGTTGAATAATCATATTGTCAACAATCCAACACCAACTGTAATGCTGTGTTCAGAGACGGTGGAAAGAACGCAGGCAATGAATTACCTGGGGATACGGTTTGATCGAAGCCTTGCTTATAATGTGCACATAGACCAGGTGATAACAAAGGCCAAGCGGGGCTTGGCAGCGATGCGGGTGATGGCGGCAGCAAACTGTGAGCAGCGCCATCTATGTCTTCTGTACGAGGGGCTGGTCATGTCTGTTTTGGAGTATGCAATGGCAATCCTGACTCTCAGCCATAAGCAGATAGAAAGGATGGAAAGGATACAGAATGAAGCTATGCGCATTATTCTTGGATGTACAAGAGATACAGCATGCAGGGCGATGCGCTACCTTCTTGATTTTCCAACCATTGAAGAGAGAATGCAAGTTTGCAGGGCACGCGCCTACCTCAGAATTAACGCAAACACACAGCATCCACTGCATAGTGAAATTAGGAAGGTGAAGGGCAGCAGGTTAAAAAGAGGACGGTCGTGGATGGGTCAAGCCGAAGACATTCTTCAACAGGTGTGTTCACTTGAGGACTTAGAACCTGGCGAGGAGTGGGTGCAAGTGCCAACAGACTTCTGCACATCCTTTTCAGTTTGCATCCAACTAGATAGAAAATGCAGACAAGAAAATCCGGCTGCTGTGGAGGCTGAAGTACAAGCGTTGATTTTCGAGAATTCGCTAGACAGTGACGCGGTCATCTACACAGATGGGTCGGTCGTCCGACATGTGAGAAGCTCATGGGCCTTTACAGCTCGGGCCGGAGGGAGAATTGTGAAGGAGGACTCTGGTGCTTTCACTGAAACCACAAGTAGCCTGACCATGGAAGTCATGGCAGTAAGTAAAGCAATAACATGGCTCGAGACACAGACATTCACTAGGGCTTGTTTCCTTAGCGACTCAATGAACATGATCAAGAGGATAGAGGAGGGGTCGATCCGAAGAGAATGGTTGCTGCCTCTGGAGCGGTCTCGGCTGGCAAAGATTAGTTTCATCTTCGTGCCAGGTCATGCGGGAGTACAAGGAAATGAGCGGGCTGACAAGCTCGCAGGTGAGGCTACTGTGGAGGGCGGACGCGCCATGGACCAGGCTGACATTCTGAATGCTCTACGAGAAGTGAGACTTTTGCAAGAACCAAGTGATGACTGTGAATCTACAACAATGGCCAGACTGCGAGAGCAGCAAATTAAAAGAGGGGTGGCCAAACAAGAACACTACGCAGGAAGCCAAAGAAGATTGATAAACCAACACAGAACTGGCGTCGTTAGCCGCTATACGCTGCGGGATTTGCTGAGGAGGGGATCCGAGCACTTATGGACTGAATGGTCCGATGTGCAACGAGGATGATCTGTCGACTAACTAACTAACTAACTAAGCTACTCTTTGATGTTTTTTTAAAACCGCAACGACTGGAGTTGAAATTACGACGCCTGTGGACTATGTAAAAGCCCAGACTAGCTGTCCAGTAGATTCTCGTTAAACAGTTTACAGTGTATTATTCCAAATATAAGGCTTCAATAGTCGTGAACTGTTATTTTTTGTCACTAACAGAGAGCGACTCATATTTTATACTCTTGTCAAGCTTGTTTCTATTTTCACTATAAGCTAATGCTGGCAGCTTTGAGACTGAGTATTCAGAAAGAGTTTACATCATACAATCATGTCAATTCCTCAAGTGGTAAAAGATGTGATAAGGGAGAAAACTGATCTTTCAACTCGTATTGTCAATATTTAGAATGTGTTAAATTTTTAGCATTTAAAATGTATTGTATATTGTGATGTGTGTGTGGATGCAGACGTGTACCGGTTTTTTTTTAATATTTTGCTATTGTTCTGTTTAATACGACATAGAATTTTTATCAACTCTGTCGTTAATATTCCTCCATGCCACCGTCGCAATCCAACCAGCATCATTTCTCGTGGTCTGCCTCTGCCTCTCTTCCCCTCGATCTTTCCAGTTGTCACGATGTTCTCCAGCGCCTCTCTTCTCATCACATGACCAAAAAAAAGCTGTTTGTCTCTTTCTTATTGTGGAATATAATGTTCTAGTTTCGCCAGCCTCTTTAAGGCATTCGTCGTTAGTTACTTTGGCAGTCCAAGGAATTCGTAACATTCGTCTAAGGAACCACATCTCTGTTGCTTCCAATCTAATTTGTTCATTTATATTCCAAGATTCCCAGCCATACAGCAAAACAGGTTCTATATAGCACCTCAGCACTCTCTTTCTTACATTCAATGATAGTGACTTATTGCATAAGATATTCTTCATTGTTTGAAATGCGGCCTTTGCTTGCCCGATTCTGGTCTTAATCTCTGTTGTGCATCTTCCATCTGATGTTCATACATTATTTTTAGGCTTACCGAGAACAACAATAATAATATCAATATTTGCATTAGAAAGGCTTGGGAAACGTTCAAAAATCATTACAACATGACTCATTAATGTTAATTATAGATGTAACAATTGTTACTAGCTACGAGAGTTACTGTATTACCACCAATAGCACTCCTTTTTCGCATATCCTATTTACAGGATATCGCTGTCAACACTAGTATTTTACCGCTCTTGTTGATCTCTTGGCAAGATTACGCTCAGTAATTTGCCATTGCTTTCTGAGCGACCGGCTCACATACCCCGTAAGTAACCAACTCGGCGCGATCCACTACCGAATCTCGCGCAGCTGTGTTACTCTACGTGGATATACTGGATTACGGAGAAAGTCAATAAGACCTTCGCCAGGGAGCCGGCAGTAGCAAACCTTTTTTATATTGCATATCCTTACAGGACGTTGTAGTCAACACCAGCATTTTTCAGCTGCTGTTGATGTACTAGGCAAGTTTTAATGTTCAGTAGTTTGCCATTGCTTTCTGAACGAGCGGCCCACATCCCCACCCCCATAAGTTATCAGCGCGGCGCGAACCGCTGCCGATTCTCGCAGCTGCTGTTTTCCCCACGTGGATATACATGATTAAGAACAATGTTGCTAAAATCTTGGCCAGGGAGATCGGTTGCAGACCAGTATACCGGCCGCAGACCGGAGACCGGTAGCAGACCTAGGCAACTATAATTAGATCTCCAAACGTCCACATTTACCCCGACGTGTTCTTTTTTAACGCACCAACTGTCCGGAGGGATTTACAAAATTTTGACAATGTCCGGAATTTTGGCTTTTAGAATGTGAAAATCTCCTGCTGATGATGATGGGTAACATGTACACGTCGTCCACCAATCATCGTTTATGGGTGTAGTGCGAAGTGCTGGTCTGGGTATAGAAACAGCAGCTACCAGGATGTTACCGGCCGTTAGGGTATCTCAATGATAATAGGCAGAAATCCCTACCCAAGAGTTAGCCGACAGTCTTTTTACATTGTGGCTCGTTTTAAGAATAATATCTAAAGGGATGGTTCCGATAGAAGAGACTGGGACTTACTTGGGGAGACAAAATGCAGAAGGTGAAGGACACTCGTTTTTGCAGGAAGATCTAACATGAATTTATCTGTCCGGGTGTTTTTGTTTTCAGACATTGTACCCCATTGTTTAGTAATACATAATAATCTACGCCAACATATTATTAATTCATTCTCTTTCCGCAGCTCATATGATGTGCTTACCAACGCCACACTGGCAATGTGTCTCATCAGGTTCAGATTTCATTGAGATGTTATTCACATTTGCAAGACCAGTGGCGGATTCTAACATCATAGTTAGATTGAACCATTTTCATATTTTTCATATTGTGATACAAAATGTATGGACTTTTTATAATACTTACATTGCAATTTTATTATAAATGTTTTAGTTCCTTTCTGCTGTAGTTCTCTCAGTAATGCCCTGATCGTTCTTGGGAAATTGGCACAAACTGCTCCTTGCTCTCTGTCAATCGGTATAATTGTCAGGTTCTTACATTTAACAATGAATAAGGCTCGTATGACCTAACACATGTGAGACAAACACAGTCACGGAATGATTTGACGTGACACACTGCAACACGAAGTTAAACACTTTATTTACTCTTCTCACGCAACACAATCAGATCAGGCGTCTCGCCATTACAATATCAATATCACAATACAATTAGTCAATGAATCAATACACTGGATACACTCACAGACCTATACCACAACCGCACAGTCTCCCATCCTCTCACAAGAGTTACAATCAATCGGCATTCAAACACATCAGGCATACGCGCTTCTCTCATCCACGTCCGTACAGTCCGACCTCCCAAGCCTGTCTGCCGTTCCCGCTCTGAGCACTTGCCATATGGGGTTGAGCCCTGCGGGAACTTCGTGTGTCACGCCTGTACTGGCTTGACCACTGTCGGCTTAGTCCCGCTCACAGGCGAACCTGTGGACAGGTAAATGGTATTCGCCTGGCGCCGGTAACGACGCCGCGGCACAACTACAGGGAGATTATGACACTCTCCCCGCATTCCATTCATGAAAGGTAAAACTTTCATGTGAGCTCTCTGTAAATTTGGGTTAACATTTTAACCCTGCCAGAATCTTCCCATTAGTTGCCATCTGACTTGACTTAGGTTTCATTGACATACGTAGGCATTGCAAGTTATATGTACACTCTCTCCTGTGATGTCAAAAAGTAACACATTCCAATTACAATCCTCTCGATGGATTAACACGTCAGTTGCAATATGACACAATCAGACCGGTAGCACCAGCGATCCACGCAACTACCTCGCAACCAATAAACAACAATTACAATACGTCCGAAAACGTCAGGTTAGATTGCGAGCCGTCCCCATATGAGACGACTCCAACATTTGAGTCCCACCCAGATTTGGTAGGAACATCTCATGTTGGTCTACAACTTCGGCAATCTCTTCCATACCCAGCTGATGTCATCTTGGAGTGTTGACAATCTGGCAACATGAAGGTTGTTTTTTTTTTTTAATTTTTTTTTTCCTTAAACAAAAAA
>JACEFZ010021462.1:0-25906 GCA_014155875.1 Cepaea nemoralis
GGGGAGAGAGATGTTCGCTTCAGTTGTTTGTTCTCTCTCTGCGGTCTTCCTAGCATCTTCAACTTTGTCCTCCAAAATTGTAGTTCTTCAGTCCAGTATGGTTGTAATTTTTCCTCGCTCCTCTTGGAATAGACTCAGTGGCCGCCTGTATTATTGCTCTGTTTAGACTTTCCACCATTTGCTTCATGTTGCCATATCGTGTATTTATGTTTTCACAATATGTGTCTGTTAGTATGGCAAATCTGTCCCAATCTGCTCGTTTGTAATTCCAACGGGGCAAAGGCTTTTGCTCCTGTGGAACATACTCCATATTTATTACAAGCTTGATTGGTCTGTGGTCACTACCTGCTAATTGGTCAAGCACATGGCGATCGATTTTGTGGAGGATGTCTCCTGTGCAGAAAGCTAAGTCTGGAGTAGAAGTGGTAATCCATCTTCTGGAGTAAAAGCTCGGTGTGTCATCCGCTTTGTTGAGTAGATGGAGATTTGAGTCTATTTCCCAGTCCTCCACTTCATCTCCTCTTTTGTCAGTATCTGGGTATCCCCATCTTTCTGAACGGCTATTAAAGTCTCCGACAACAATGCAATTTGTGTCAGTTATTTCCATGTTTGAGAGTGTAAGATCTGCCGGGCTATACAGATTGTAAATTCTTATTTTCACGTCCTTTATCATTATATCAACACCTATAATTTCCGTTTGGTTGTCAGAGATCACAGATACTTCGCTGCAAGGTATTGTATTTCGTGTAAGTATTAGAACTCCTCCTTTGTGTCCTTCGCGGTCGAAACGTGTGGCCTGATATCCCTTGACTGAAAATGTGCGATTGGCGTTGAGGTGTGTCTCTTGAATGCATGCCACATCTATTCTATCTTTATGAAGACGCTGTGTTAGGGAGGCTTTCTTGTTATAAACTCCTTCTGCATTCCATTGTAGTATGTTGAGTGTCCGGGGTGTTTAGTCAATAACTCTTAACCTACTCCTCTGTGCCTTGACTCCACAGCACAGGGGAAGGTGACCACCAGTAGTCATGGGTGGACCCCCTCGAGGCAGGGGGCCCGGCACTATCACCACCTGATGGGACTTCACGGGATTAGCACCATAACGATTTATTTTCATCTGTGGCATCATGAAATGATAAAGTTACGTTGCACTTCTTTGTCAAGCCTGTGGCTCAGTACATCCGATTTCGACAAGCATTTGTTCGGGATGCTTTCCCTAGCCTTTGACTGTCCGCAGTCTACCTACAAGGCAGCAGGTTTGTGCGTCACTTCGTCTGGTCCCTCTCCCTTGACCTGTCCGACATGGGTGACCCTACCAGTAGCTGTGCTACCGCCGGCATAGCTCTTGGGGTCATTGGAACGCTCAAGCCCCTCTACCTCGTCAAGGTGGACGCACGGCAGAGGGGGCTACCATTTTAAAAGCATTATTGTGACACACCCCTACTTCAAATTTTCTGCCTTGAATTTTTGTTTTGTCATGACCGCTTTTTTGTTTGGCAGGCAATCAGTTTTAAAAAATGTGTGCATGTAGACCGTTAGAATTTACATATTTATTATATTCATACTTATGAAAATGTATGTTTCATTCCTTATAAAAATATCATAAACATGGCTACTGAAGTAATCCTCAAACCATGTAAACAGATTTCGACAAAATATCAAGATAATGGGTGCAGAAAAGTCCAAATATTATACGGAACAAAGATATTCATTCATTCAGTAGCATGTCCTTTGCAGAACCTCGCTCCCATAACAACCTTCCGGAAAACCTCTCAATCACAAGCAAGATGTCCCGCGTCTGATACACCCATCTGGAGATCATCCGCACATCCTGCACCCATCTTCTCTTTGGCCTTCCTCTTCCTCTCTTCCCAGGCATATACCCTTCCATTATTGTTCTCTCCAAACTTTCGTGACGTTTCAAGTGACCAAAATATTTCAATTTTCTTTGTTTTATCGTCTTTAATAGCCAACCTTCTTCAATATTCAACTCTTGAAGTATGGATGCATTTGTTCTTTTCTTTACCCAAGATATTCTTAGAACTCGTCTATAACATTTATATTCAAAGGCGTTTATGCGCTGTTCAGCTTGTTTAGTAAGTGTCCATGTCTCACAGGCGTATGTTGCAATGGGAAAGATGCATGCTCTTAAAAATCTAATTTTTGTAGTTCTGTCTGTCCCACTCCATAATTTATTCATCTGTTTTAGTCTTTGAAGAGCAATGGATAGTCGCCGTTTAATTTCTTTCATTGTGTCACCGTTATTGGTAATCAATGACCCAAGATATTCAAAATTTTCCACCACCTCCAATTTTCCCCCATTAATGTATATTTCTTTCTCCATAGTAGTTTTATCTGTATGCATTATCTTTGTTTTTGCTATATTAAGATATAAGTTGTGATTTTCACTATTTAATTGGGTTGAGGCTATTAGGTTTTCTATGCCATTCTGTGTTGTGGATAGTAATACTGTATCATCAGCATATCGAATCTCTGGTATGTCATGACCGCCGATATTTAGGGCATCATATAGCTCCCTGTTTATATCATCTCTTACATTTCTCATTATATTTTCGGCGTACAGGTTAAACAAATAGGGTGACAGCACGCAGCCCTGACAGACTACTTGCTTGATGTCAAACCAATCTGATGTCTCGCCATCTATTCTAACTGCTGCTTGTTGGTCTAGATAGAGCATTTTTATGAGTTGTACTACATGTGATGGAAAGCCCATATTCCTCATGATTTCCCAAAGTTTCTGATGTTGTACACAGTCAAAGATATAAAGAAACATTTTAACTGAAACTAAAATGTTACTGTATAAACTTTTTAACTGTTTAGAAAGCTAAGAAAAATAATTACCGGATACTAATTAAAACAATAATACATTATTAGTATTAAAATTATATATTAAATTATTAAACAACCAAATAAATCAAATTATTAGTATCCAAAATCATAAACCCTTAATTTGGTATAATAAACCGCCTCCATTCTGTCTAGTTTTGTTTCTCCCTAAATCTAAAAATGCAAGTGCACAAATTCATTAAACCCATTGTTATAATTTCATGTTATTTATTCTAGACATACTGTGTTATCTCAGTTTCTTCTTCTTCTTATTTCTTTTGTCCTTGAGACTCCTAATGGAGAATAGGATCACAGCCATGCATCCATCCCCCATGTGCCAGGCCAATAAGCATGGGCGGTCATGATTCGCCATATCACTCGATCACCAGAGTCGTGGATCAGCTCAGTGTTCTTGTCTCGACAATGCCACATGGTCAATCCATCCAAGTATTTACTTCTCTGTCTTCCCCTTGTTCTCTTTCCCTCGATCTTGCAAGTTGTCATCAAGTTCTCCAATTTATTTCTTCTCATAATATGCCCAAAACAGTTTGACTGTCTACATCAAATTTCTCTAATCAGTTTATGATTTTCATTTGTGTCTTGTAGGGCTTGGTCCTTGGTTTTTCTGTCTGTCCACGGTATTCTTTGCATTATCTTCAGAAATCACATTTTCACAGCCATCAGATGTTTTTCAGCTTGACTGTTCATTGTCCATGCTTCACATCCATACAAATGTACAGGCTCTATGTAGCACCTCAGCACACTTTTTCTTGTAGCAATTTACATCATTTTTTTGGTCAGTATGTTTTTCATCCTGCAAAAGACTACCTTCGCCATGACGATTCCTGTTCTAATCTCTTTAAGGCATCTTCTATCAGATGTTATGACTGATCTGAGATAACTGTACTGATTCACTTGTTTAAGAATATTCCCATTTACTTGTATATTACACTGTGGTATTTCCTTATTTCTAGTGTGACCATAATCTGTGTCTTCTTACAATTCAATTCTAACCTGAATTGTTCACTGTATACAACAACTATATCTACTAAATGTTGCAGATCCTGCTCAATGTCTGCAAATCAATACTGTATCATCTGCATATCTAATGTTATTGATGTTTTGTCCCCAAATGATGATTCCTTTCACATCTATATTTATGAAAAAAAATTCCACTCTAATGTTCTCTGGTTGAGAATGATGTGTGTGTGTGTGTGTGGGGGGGGGGGGTGCAAGGGCAGGTGGGTGGGGATTATGTGGGGATGTGTGTGTGGATCAGGGATGTGTGGATGGGGAATGTGGGTGTGGGTATGATTTTGGGTGGGGGAATGAGTGTGGGTGGAGGACGCATGCATGAGAGTGGGGAGGGGGGGTGTGTGTGCAGGTGGGGGATTGTGGGTGGGTGGGGAGATGTGTAGGTAAGGAATGTGTGTGTGTGGGAGTGCAAGGGTGGGTGGGAAAATGTGAGGGTGGATGGGGATGTATGTGGGGATGTGTGTGTGGATCAAGAATGTGTGGGTGGGGAATGTGAGTGTGGGTTGGGGTATATTTTTGGGTGGGTTGGGTGTGTGGGTGTTGGTGGGTAGTTGGATGTGTGGATGTGGGTGGGTATGGATGTGTGGATGGGTGTAGGGGGGTGTGTGTAGGTAGTGTTGGGGATGTGTGTGTAGGTGGGGGATGTCTTGGTGGGTGGGGGATATGTGTGTGGGGGGATGTGTGTATTGGTGGGTCAGAGTTGTATGTGTTGGTAGTGGGGTGTGTGTGGGTGGGAGGTGTGTGTGGGTGGATGGGGGATGTGCTGGTGGGTGGGGATATGTGTGTGGTGGGAATGTGTGGGTGGGGGTGTGTGTGTGGGATATGTGTATGAGTGGGGAGATGTGTGTGTGTGAGTGGGGAGATGTGTGTGAGGGTTGGGAGATGTGTGTATGGGTAGGGTGTATATGGATGGGGAATGTGTGGTTGGGGGATGGTTGATTGGGGGTGGGTGGAGGATGTGTGGGTGGGTGGGTGTGTGTATTTTGGGGGATAGATGAGGAATGTGTGTGTGTGTGTGTGGGTGGGTGTGGGATGTGTGAGTGGGTGGGTATGGTATGTTATGTGTGAGTGGGTGGGTATGGTATGTTATGTGTGAGTGGGTGGGGGAATGTGTGCAAGTGGGGATGTGTGGGTGGTTGCAGCAAGTGTAAGTGGGTAGGTGCAGGATGTGTGGGGTGGTTGGGAAGTGTGGTTGGGGGATGTGTGCTTGGCTGGGTGGTTAGTGGTGTGTGGGGTGGGTGGTGGAGGATATGTGGGTGGATGAGTTTGTGTGGGGTATGGGATAGGTGGAGAGATGTGTGTAGGTGGGGAGATGTGTGTAGGTGGAGGGATGTGTGTGGGTGGGGGAATGTGTGGGTGGGGTATTGGTGGGTTGGTGCATGTATGTGTGCCTGGGTTGTGAATGTGGGTGGATGGTGGATGTGTGTGTGTGTGTGTGGGATGTGTGGTGGGTGTGGGATGTGTGATGGGTGTGGGATGTGTGGTGGATGGGGGATGTGTGGGTGGGTGGGGGGTGTCTCTCATAACATGGTAGTATGCATTGTTTACATTTACAACATTCATTTGACAATGTTTATTTCCTATGTAAATGTATCATGCACTACTGATGAACGAAAGATGAGTGTCTTGAAGGGCAGAATGTAAGACGGGTCTGCATGCCCAATTTGTTACCCTTTGAAAATAATATTTGTTCGTTTGTTTGTTCATTCTCGAGCTCATCGATTTACATCAAATTATAGTTTAAAACAATTTTAGATATGGCTATTCTGATTTAAAGACTTTGTGAAAGATTCTAAAACTAAAATGAACGTGCAATATTCAGTTAAATTAATTAGCAGGTGGACATTATGGAAAACAAACCTAACAGTACAAGTTCGTCATCATATGATGGCACATGTCGAATTATGCTTACTCTAATGGGCCACACTTGTGCCCCTAAGTTTGCTTTGCTTATCACAAATAAGCTGAGGAGTAATTAAATAATTAAATTTAAAAGAATAATAATTATAGCTAAATAGAAAATAGTGTCTAAATTGTTTCTCAATACAAATCTGCCTCATGTTCTCTGACATTTTCTATTTGGTGTGAAAATGATGTGCTCCAAAATATTATGTTTTAATTGTGTGTTATTAGTGTTAAGGAGCAGTTCTTGTAATACTGATGAAGAAAAGTGGTGTATTTATCATTATTCAGTAAATTTTACTGGATGATCATCAACAATTGAGAAGTAGTGCCTTGGTAAGTGGAAAGTATTAATAATTGTCACCCCTGTCTTTAATTTATTTTAAACAAAATGTAACATTATACTTATTATATTTCTAACCTCTAGCAATAGTAGCAATACTGATGTATTCCTTGTGTAATCTCCTTTAATTTGATATATAATACAATATAGCTGCTACCATTTAAACCATTTGTATATCATTACTGTGACACATCCCTGCTTCCCATTTTCTGCCACGAATTTCTTTTTGATCCAAACCCATTTTTTGTTTGGCAGTGAATCAGTTAACATTCATGTATATTAGACTCCTATTGAAATGAATGTAAAAAACTGAGGATTTGTTCAAACCCCAAAATAGAAACAAACCTTTACTACACGAGCTATGTAAGCATAGTTGTAAGTGTGTTTGCTTATCAAGACAGGAGTCTGGATTCAATACCCAGCAGTTGCAGGATTATTTTTTCAAACCAGCATGTCTCTGAGGTCAACTTATGGATAAAGGAGAATTTTCTGGAATAGTCTGGCAATGGAAGGTGTCAATGAAGGGAACTAGCCACTTTACCTCATTATACCATGGCCTAGAATATGTGAACATCTTCACATCCCAATGGCAGTAACTGACATAGAGCTACCATTAATATTAATACAGACAGTCCACCCATCATGTGCCATGCCGATAAGCGTGGGATGGTCATGTTTTGCCATCTCACTCGATCACCAGAGTCGTGGATCAGCTCCTGTGTTTCTGTCTCGACCATGCCACGTGGCCAAGCCATCCAGGTATTTAATTCTTGGTCTTCCCTTTGGTCTCCTCCCTTCGATCTTGCCAGTTGTCACCAAGTTCTCAAATTCATTTCTGTTCATAACATGCCCAAAAATTTTGACTGTCTACGTCTGATGTCTCTAATCAGTTTACGATCTTCATTTGTTTCTTGTAAGGACTTGTTCATTGGTTTTTCAGTCTGTCCATGGTGTTCTTTGCATTTTCCCCAGAAACCACATTTCCACAGCCATCAGATGTTTTTCAGCTTGTCTGCTCATTGTCCACGCTTCACATCCATATAAAAGTACAGGTTCTATGTAGCACTTCAACACTCTTTTTCTCATTTCAATTGATATCTTTTTATTGGTCAGTATGTTTTCATCTTGCAAAAGGCTACCTTCGCCATGGCAATTCTTGTTCTAATCTCTTCAAGGCATCTCCCATCAGATGTTATGACTGTTCCGAGATAGCTGTACCGATTCACTTGTTTAAGAATATGCCCATTTACTTGTATATTACATTGTGGTATTTCTTCCTTCCTAGTGACGACCATAATCTGTGTCTTCTTACAATTCAATTCTAACCCTAGTTGTTCACTGTGTGCAACAACCGCATCTACTAAATTTTGCAGGTCCTGTTCATTGTCTGCAATCAAGACTGTATCATCTGCATATCTAATGTTATTGATGTATCGTCCCCCAATGTTGATTCCTTCCATATCTTCTATATTTCTGAAAATATTTTCACTGTACAGGGAAAAAAGATCTGGAGACATTACACATCCCTGTCTCACACCTCTCTTAATAGGCTGATATTGACCTACTTCATTATCAATTCTTATGGCAGCTTGTTGTTTCCAATATATGTTTTTTACAAGTCTAAGGTCTTTTCCATCAATTTGTAGATCTTCAAGCATCCTTATCATGTCGACATGTCTCACTTTATCGAAAGCCTTTGTGTAGTCAATAAAGCAGAGGTGTAGATCTTTGTTTACTTCTATAGAACGTTCAATTACTGTTCTCAGTATGTACACAGCATTTACTGTACCCTTGCCTTCTACAAACCCACATTGTTCCTCTCCTATTTCAGGTTGTATTTTCTTCCTAACTCTTTGCATGATAATTCTTAGCAAAATCTTCGTGATGTGACTCATTATACTAATTGTTCGATGTTGATCACATTCCAAGGCTCCTGATTTCTTTGGGATTGCAATAAATACAGAATTACATAATTCATGAGGTATATCTCCAGTATCATATATGGTATTCAGGAGTCTGGTAACTTTATCTATTCCGTATTCTTCTAAAGCATTAATCATTTCTGTTGTGATGCTGTCTGAACCGGGGGTCTTGCCAGATTTCATATGGTTAAGAGCATTCTGAACCTCCATCTTCAAAATTGATGGTCCTTCATTATTATTTTGAATATCATACTGTTCTTCTCTGTTATCATCATAAAGGTATTTTCACATAATCTGACCATACATGTAAAATCTGATCTTTTTCTATTATGATTTTTCTATCTTTTTTCTTTAGGCAGCCTGTTGATGTATGAGTTCTTTGATTAGTAAGCTCCTGAATTCTTTTGTGCATTAGTTTGGTATTTTTATTGTTGTGTTGTTTTTCAATTTCTATGCAATTTTTCTCGAGCCATGCTTCTTTTGCCTCCTTACATAATGTTCTGACTTTTCTGTGAATTTCTTTATATTTGGCAGGATTATTTTTGTTCTGTCTTCTTGTTTCCATTAGCTGTAAAATTTCTTCAGTCATCCATGTCTGACGACCCACTTTCTTTAATTTTGGAATAGTTTTTTCTGCAGCTAAACTGATTGAATTCTTCAACATTTCCCATTGATCATCCACATCTTGAAATAGGATCTCTAGATCAGACAATATATCAAATTTGTTCTTTACTTCTATGTTAAAATTATCTTGTATTTCTTTGTCAGTTTTCAATTTGCACAAATCATATTTAGTGTTTCCGGTTGTATACTTGACTTTCTTTAACTTTACCCTCAGTGTGCCTGTAATTAATCTGTGATCACTGTAACAGTCTGCATTGGGAACTGTTTTTATGACTGTTAGCACATTTCGAAACCTTCTGCTAATCGGGATGTAATCTATCTGGTTTTTAATCCTGCTGTCTGGACTCCTCCATGTCCATAATCTTCTAGGATGCTGTTTAAACCAGGTGTTTCCTACAACCATTTCTTGTTCTTTTGCCCATTCTACAAGTCTGTATCCTCTTTCGTTTCGCTCTCCCAAACCATGGTTGCCTACACTGCATCCATCGCCTTGATTTCCCACTTTTGCATTGAAATCACCCATTATAATATTTATTTCTGATTTTTTACATTTCTTCAAAGCACGCTCCATGTAATTATAAAATTTATCTATACTTTCTTCACTGCATTCACTTGTTGCAGCATATATTTTAATGACATTTAGTTAAAAATGTCTTCCATTTAATTTTACTAATAGAACTCTGTCTGACACAGCCCAATAACCTTTAATAGAATTTGATGTTTGCCGATCCAACATAATGGCTACACCTCTTTGTCCGTTCTTCTCCTCCAGAATAAATAATCTTACAATTCATCTCCTGTCTTGATCCCTGCCCCTCTCCATCTGGTTTCACACATTCCTAATATATTAATATTCTCTCTTCCCATTTCTTATTTGATGTTATCCAATTTTCCATCTGCATTCATTGTTCTGACATTCCAGGTTCCTACCTTTAATGATAATAATCTTTTGCACCTAGTCGCCTGCTGACGGACTGGAATCACCTTGTGCACATGACTATCCCTGCCGGGCAAGGTTGCTCCTATGGAGCACCCATTTACGCCGTTTCTCTGAATGTCGATGATATTGCAAAACATAATGTTCTTGGCATCTGTGAATAAGGTAGTTTCCATTGCTTTCCTTCTTAGCAGTGACCATTCTGGTCAATGACCGTAGCCATTTTCTCCTCAAAAAAGAGATCCTCTGCCTACCGTCGTGAAGCTGGAGACCATAACCCACAACTATCTGTTGGCTGCTCTTCAACCTCATCCACCACCTGCACCCATGGCTTCACATAACCCTGATTCGGGAGGCTAAGGGGGTACTCTATCTTGCCCAAGGGTGTCCCATAGGCTAGCAGAGGGAAGGAGGCACCTTACTTCTCCTTTGATAGGGGATACCCTTACCCCACCACCCAACAGACAGTCAATGTATCATAAAACAAAGTTTCTATCAATAGAGGACCTAAATTTAATTGCTATTTTCCTTTAATATACCTGCCAACTAGAATTATTTTACGATGTGTTCAGAATTGTTTGCCAAACCAAAACTTTTAGCACTCGCAGAATGTACAATTGCCTTAATATTACAACTAAAGACGAACAAAGTAAAACATTATTTACCACATTAAAGGAAACTGGGTGGAAACTTCAGATCTACTCACTGTTTTGGAATACTTAGTTTAGTTAGTGTTTCTTTGAGAAATATGTGCCTGCTATGAAAATATTTTGGAAATATCATAAGACTTTGATGAAATATTTTTGTTTAAGTGCAAAGTGAGTGTTATATTTTTGTAGTTAATAAACACAGAGAAGTCAGAAAAAAGTAATTAGATGAATAGTTTCTTTAATTCTCCCACCTTTGTAAGTGTCATAATACAGAAAGAGTTAACACATTGTCTACACACGCGAAACTATAATTAGATTCAAATAGACAATACAATTAGTACAAGAAAAAACACTAGTATTGAAAGGGCTATTTTCATGTAATACACTGATGTCAAAGAAGCATCACTTAGAAGCAAGTTAACAGGCATTCAGTCACGGAACAGCATGCAGACAATACCTTTGATCATCTACACTCACACAGCAAGGCCACATTAGTCATTCTTAAAACCTTAGGACATTTACCAGCAAGGGTGCTAAACTGATAGAAGACAGCACACATGCCACACCACACACATTCAAGCTACAGCATGATTAGCAGTTCAACATGGAATGGAAGAAAGTGTGAAAGAGACAACATTCTATATATATGGTCACCAGTGTATCAGTGTGAATGCAACTCAAGTCGAAAGCAACAAGCGCGGCTGGCTGGTGAGATATGTTAAACAGATGTACACCTCATTGAGTAAAGATATGTTCTGCTGACTGCATTTGGACATGGGCATTGATTTCCTGTGAAGTGACAATACGTCAAAGTTGTGTGTGAGCCTAACTGCCAGAATTCCAAGACATATTAGTATACATACAATAACCAACGGAGCTTTATGACAATAACATTAACTCTTTGAGGAATTGCCATTGAAAACTATTGATTAATAATAACATTTATATAACCCGTCCTCACAAATTTGTTACCTGTGAATTGGTCTTGCAATAAAACACAAGTTATATTATTATATATCCTTTACATACTGTTGTATGAAAACTAACACAAGATGGTGTGTTTCAAATACGTTATGCAGAAGTACGAACTGTATCCGTAACCCCTCTGCCACAGAGCCGGCAATAAAACACAAATAATTAATAAATTGTCCATCAATTCCAGTGTCTTTTATGCCAAACCATGTTGTTTTAACCTTTACTTCTGTTCCAGGTGTAAATTTTGGTAAATATGTAAAAGTGTAACTATTTGGCAGTTCATGGTTAGAACAACATGTTGCATAGGACCTTCTACATAATGATAAAGTTAAAGTGGGATGAGGAAAAGCAATCAAACTAACTGCTAATCTAATATTAGAGATTGTGGTAAATTAAACTGCCTGCAATCTAATACTAGATTTTATATCCATAATCAATTAAAGGCACAATGCAGAATAACAAATGTCATAGTATATAATACACAAACATGGGTTATCAGTGACAGTAAGTCTTGAACCACTTGGGGTTAAACAAAATGAAATAAACTAAATTGTGAAAGACTCAGAAATTAAATAACCTAGTGACAATATTTAAAATCCTTTCACCACAAGATAATACAAGTATTAAATCATTATTATTTTAAATGATAATAACTACAACAATACAAATAAGATGACCATACAAATAAGATCAGCTTCAAAACAACGTACATTTCTTTTGTGTCCTTCTGCCCTTTATCCCCCATTGGGACATAGGCCCTTAACCAACTCATGCCAAGCTGTCTCATTTGCAATCCACTGCACTGCTCTCCATGTCCTATATTATTCATCTCTGTCTCTAATTATTTGTTCCATGCTTTTAAGGCCTCCTTTTATATACTTCTGTCAGCAGTAGTATATTATAATAAAATCCTTAAACATTGTTAAATAATATGTTACCTTCACATGTCAGATTGGCAAAACCCCAGCGACCATTACCCTGGCACATAACAGTAGTGTTGCCAAGAGTTGATGCTCCTGTCCTAGCAAATCCTCGGCTGCTGTCACAATCAAACACAAATGAACTGCCGTATGTTGTGTTTTTAACATTAATCGGTCTCCCACCAGGAATATCTGATGGTTGTCCACAGTTCACCTCTATTGAACAAATAGTTTTAAAATAAATAAATCACTGCCACAAAATGGCACAGTTTCATGTACTAACTTTGCAAATTATTCTTATCATTACTAAGAAGCTAATAAATGGATGCCAGTAATAATTTATCTAGGTAAAAACAAAAGAAATAAAAGATATTTTTCCACACCTTGAGATGTACTGGACTTATGTTGCCATATTTTATTACATCAGCCAGCATACGAATGGGCAATGTGGTCAACATAGCACCAGCCATCTTTACTTCCCAGAACATTTCCTGGTACCAGAGGTCAGCATGGCCAAATGGATAAGAGCGCCTCTTGTTAAATAACCTGTGTATTGATGCTGAGGTAGCGGGTTCAACCCCTATACTGGTAAGTAGGACTAAAATATTGGCTTCTCATCCTTGACTTGGGGACGTAAATTACAAGTACCTCTGAAGACTGAATGGGTTCACCTGATGGTGAGGGACACTGGCAACAGGAAAGTATAATCAACATGCAAAAATCAGTCTAGCAGACTAGAAATAGTAGCATGTCCGTGGACTACGTGAGTTCAAAACTAGCTGTCAGAGACTCAAGGACAGCACTGACAGGACAGTATAGAGGACAGACATTGGTCAACGGGGACTGCAGTATAGGACAGGTAGTGAGACATACTACGACTGTTGACAGATACTGAAAAGGGTCACGGACAGGTGAGCCTGTAACTGAGCACAGACCCGAGACAGACAGACCAACGCAAGGAAGACAGGAATCATGGGACATGAGAACTCGTGACGCAATGGACCGGTCCAAGATTTCATCAGACGGTTTGAGACTAGCAACGAGGACAGACGTAGATGAGTGATAGAGATTGAGATTGCTCTGATTGTATGATAGAGAATGTACCAGTGAATACTACTGTGTGAGACATAGCATGTTCAGATTGAATGCAAGTGTGTAAGCCAGCTGAGCGCTATGACGAGATTGTGAAATAGTGCAAGAAGTTGTACATAAATGGTTGTGTGTATATAGTTATATTATGCTATATTCGCTGTACCGACAATTGTGTATTGAGTAAGCCTGGCAGTGTGTACATTAAACAAATCCCTGTGGGATCTTGGTGACGCTCCATCCTTATATATATATATTAAACAGAGTGAGCTTGACTCCGTGTGGACTTTTTGTGTGACAGAGTTACTTTAACTGTCCTGGTCCGTTCTGTTGTTAAATAGGTACCAGTAGGATCATGACACTAGTGAACATCATCATCATCAAGTGCCATGCCAACTGGCATAGGCATTCATGACTCTCCACAGATCTCGGTCTTTGGTTTTCTGGATCAACTCTGCCATTGATATTCCTCATGCCACCGTTGCAATCCATCCAGCATCATTTCTCGTGGTCTGCCTTTGCCTCTCTTCTTTCCAGTTATCACATTGTTCTCCAGGGCCTCTCTTCTCAGCACATGACCAAAAAAAGCTGTTTGTCTCTTTCTTATTGTTGTATATAATGTTCTAGTTTCGCCAGCCTCTTTAATACATTTGTCGTTTGTTACTTTTATCAGTCCAATGAATTTGCAACATTTGTCTAAGGAACCACATCTCTGTTGCTTCCAATCTCTTCCTAATTTGTTCATTTATATTCCAAGATTCACAGCCATACAGCAAAACAGGTTCTATATAGCTCTTTAGCAATCTCTTTCTTACATTCAATGATAGCGATTTATTGCATAAGATATTCTTCATTTTTTGAAATGCAGCCTTTGCTTGCCCTATTCTGCTCTTAATCTCAGTTGCACATCTTCCATCTGATGTTATAAATGTCCCTAGATATTTAAAACTGTCCACTTGGTGAAGAATTTTCCCTTATATCTGTATTTCACATTTGGGTGTCACCTGTTTCTTTGATATTAGCGAACATTATAAACAAATTTATTGGTGATCTATTTTAGACTGGTTTGACCTGGAGACACATTTTTTTTAAAGTTCCCGCTTCAAGGAGAATTTGAACACATGTCCACAGTGCTGAACATGTCTGTAATCAGTTTAAATGTAAGTACTGATTTTAAATGTATGTACTCAGTTTAATAGTAAGTACTCAGCTTAAATATACGTACTCAATTTAAACGCACATACTCAGTTTAAATGTAAGTACACAGTTTAAATGCATGTACTCAGTTCAAATATATGTACTCAGTTCAAATATATGTACTGATTTTAAATTTATGTACTCAATTTAAATGTACATACTCAGTTTAAACGTACATTTTTTTTGTGTGCATATCCTTTACAGGACATCGCTGTCAACACCAGCATCTTTCAGCTGTATGTTGATTTCTTGGCAAGATTATGCTCAGTAGTTTGCCATTGCTTTCTGAGCGGCCGGCTCACATACCCAGTAAGTTACTGATGCGATTCAAACCACTGCTGATTCTCACCGTCATCACGTTACCGACGAGAGTATACGAGATTATGGAGAAAAGTCATAACCTCTAAGCCACGAAGCCGGCTTTAAATGTACATACTCAGTTTAAATTCATGTACTTAGTTCAAATGTATGTAATGATTTTAAATGTATGTACTCAGTTTAAATGTATGTACTCAGTTTAAATGTGTGTACTCAGCTTAAATGTACATACTCAGTTTAAATGTATGTACTCAGTTTAAATGTGTGTACTCAGCTTAAATGTACATACTCAGTTTAAATGTATGTACTCAGTTTAAATGTAACCGCCTCAGCTCTCGCTCCGCTGCGAGACTCTGCGTGATAAACTGGATTACAGAGAGAAAGTGTTGTAACCCCACAGCCAGAGAGACCGGCTTAAATGTATGTACTCAGTTTAAATGCATGCACTCAGTATAAATGTACATACTCAGTTTAAATGCATGCACTCAGTTTATATGTATGTACTCAATTTAAATGCATGTACACAGTTTAAATGAATATACTCAGTTTAAATGTATGCACTTAGTTTAAATGTGTGTACTCAATTTAAATGTATGCACTCTGTTTAAATGTATGTACTCAGTTTAAATGTATGCACTCATGTTAAATGTATGTACTCAGTTAAATGCATGCACTCAGTTCAAATGATTAGATGTTGAAAAAAAAGTGTATTTTGATCTATTTTTAGCAAATATGTAAAAGGAAATAGGGATAGGTAATCAGTAACTGTCATTTGCATTAATCAATATTACAACGTACACAGATATCCATAATCAAGCACAATGACAATGATTTGTCATCATAATCATATTTTGAAGATAATCTTGAAATGACCACAGTCAAGTGGAAAAGCATAAGCACAAAGATAAGAACCAAAATAAAAATAAAAACATGACATTGACAGGAAAAACAACGATCTTACAAAGAAGATGTTACACCTTTTTTTTTTTTTTTACAGTGTTGTGTTAGTGAATCCCTGCTACCCAGTTCACTATAAATTTCTATTTCAACATTTAAAAATAATAATACCTGAGCATGTTGGGTCATCCCCTTGAAGGGTAAACTGCCCAGAAGCATCAGGACTGGGTGCACAGAACATTGTCTTGTTAGTGACATTCCTACTCCCATCATGCAATTGACATGTGATTGTTAGAGAAGCTCCTGGCTCTATGTCACCTGTGGCTGGAACCCTGGAAGCTTCATGCTCTATTTTGCTGGGTTGAGGGCAAGTCCTTTCTAATGGCATGAAGCAAATGGTCAAAATTAAAGAAGCAAATCATGCAAGTGTATGTGATAAGATAATATACTATAAACTTAAACATATATTTAGTAACAAATGATGTATTTGTGGCACAGCATTAGAGAGCTTGCCTGCTACAATAAAATAAGTGGTTGAATCCCTCATGATTTGTCTCATTGACATTGGCTCAACAAATAATAATTCTGTGTATATGCTGACATACAAATATGACCATAATGTACACCTACACTTCAGGGTAGAATAGGAAAGACATGCACAATTAAATGCCACAAATAACAATAAAGAAAGTTATGATTATATTTTAAGGCGATGTGAGGCAGAAAAACTTTAATTCTATCATATTTAATTTCTATGTTCTAATATTATATAGGGTTTGATACATAAGACTGCTGATTGATTGATTGATTGATTGATTTAGGAATCAACATCACAGCATTCGGGGCATTCCCATAAGCGCTCCGTCCCCATCCTCAGCAGCCAGCGAAGAGTTCCAACACTAATAGTACCAGTAGCAATCTGATTATATGTCCGTCTCGCCTTTCCTCTGAGCGTTGAGCGTCGGCCAGATCCCCTCGTCACTCCTCGCTGTCTCATTCTTGCCAGACCATGGTAATCCATTTGCTCCTCCGAGGTGTACACGTGCTCCCACAAGGCCGCAACCACGTCTGCCTTGTCATGTATCAACACTCCACCAAGTTCTGCAGAGCCAGCCAATCTGTCCGCCTGTTCATTTCCCAGCACACCGGCATGCCCCGGAGAAAAGATCCAGGCGATGCTTGTCACCCGTGACCTCCGAAGCGAAGCAAGCCACTCTGCATGAAGCCTGCCCGTCCTCACCCTCGTCAGCATGCTTTCTGAGTCAGTTACAATCACGATGTGTGTGTGTGTCGTATTCTCCATCCAGCGGAGAGCCGCAGTGACTGCCTCCATCTCCATTCTTAAGCTGGATGTTGTGGTATCATATGCCAGGCTCTCCTGCCCCAGACGTCGACCATTAGCTTTGGCTATGAACCCCCAGCCACTTCTCTCACCTCTTGACACTGAACCATCTGTGTAGATAATCACATCACCCGAGTGAGTATTGTCCTGAATTAGCTGCTGGATTTCCACTTCCGTGGCCCCTGATGGCCACTCCCTGCACTCCCGGCTTAATGTGATTATAACTCTGCACAAGTCTGACTGCTCCGCTGGCAGTCTGACTGCTCTGCTGGCACTCTGACCCACTCCTCTCCACGCCTAATGTTCTCCAAGGGGCACACCTGTCTGATCGTATCCTCCACCTGAGCCATCCATGATTTCCCTCTTATCAGTCGCTGACCCTTAACTGCATCCAGCGCCTCATGCAGTGGGTGGTCTGTGTCTGCAGCTACTCTGAGGTATGCCTTCGCCTGCATCACCTTGAGCCTACCAGCAACAGTTGGCTGACCAAGGATGTAATGCATACACACTACTGGGGTGTCTCTAGTGCATCCCAGAATGACCCACATAGCTTCATTCTGTATGCGCTCTAACTTCACCAGCTGACTCTCTGAAACAGTGAGCAGACCTAATCCATAATCAATTACTGAGAGGATCAAGTGCTGATATAGTGTGAAAAGCATTCTCTGCTCTGTGTCCATTGCAGCCATATTTTTAAGTGCACTGAGTCCCTTTTGAGATCTTGTCACAACCGTCTCCACATGGTCCTTGAAGGATAGGCTTCTGTCAAATGTGATCCCCAGATACTTCAGTTTGTTCTCTCTGCTGACATTTCTACCATCTATCGCGAGGCTAGGGACATCAGCTCTTACAATCCTGTTGTCCAGAGAGCACCACAAAACAGCCACCTTTTCGGGGTGGATGACAGCACTCATTTCTGTGCACCAGTCAATCACTTTATCTACTGTCACCTGTAACTCCTGGACTGTTTGCTCCATATCTCTCCCCTGCCTATATGCAAGAATATCATCTGCAAATGTTAGTATTCTTCCAACCCCTGGTGCTTCTAGATTTGCAATCTTGTTGATGTATACACATTAAAAAGCACTGGTGAGACTGCAGATCCCTGTGGCAGTCCCTGGGGTTAAAATATATGGCTCTGAAGTCCATGCACCCAGACGGAGAGCAACCCAATGAGAGTGCAGGACGGCTGCTATCCAGTTCACCAACCAGGGATTGACCCCCTTCTCCAACAGTGCGGTCATCAAAATATCATATCGAACTCTATTGTACGCACCCTCGAGATCAAACGCTACCACCATCGTTTCCTGTCTACTCTAGAACCCCTCATAAACACCAAAGGCAAAAGTGGCTGCATTTGACCAGGTATCTTTTCCTGGCCTGTAGCTCCCCAGGCCTCTTGGAAGAAGCTTCCTCCTTTCCAAAAAATCCTGCAGCTTAACAGCGACTATCTTCTCATTAGGAAAAAGAATGCCAGGCATTTATGGTTAAAAGACATCAACAACATCCAAAAGGAAGAGAAATATAGAAATGAATGTAAAGAAGCTACAAAAATAGTTCGACAGCAGAAGTGAGAATATATGAGTAATATAATCAAAGATATGGAAACTAATCACCAGAAAAACGAATCCACAAAATGTTTTAAAGAACTGAAGTCAATGAAACGAGGGCACCAACACAAAACATATGGTTTAAAAGACAAAAATTGGAATATGATAAATACCAATGAGGAAATGTGCAACACATGGAAAGAATATTTTGTTGAATTACTAAATTGTGAAGCTTCAAGTAACACTTTCCCGCAGAAAGAGGTTCTAACATGTGAACCACAAATTGAAGAACCTGCATTTGAAGAAATCCTATATGTAATCTCACGACTTAAAAACAATAAGGCAACTGGGGCTGATAGAATTGCTGCTGAATTTATAAAGGCAGGTGGCCATGCATTACATCTAAAGCTATACGAACTAATAATAAAAATCTGGAGGACAGAAGAATTACCCCATGACTGGAAAGAGTCATTATTGATACCTATCTTTAAGAAAGGAGACAAGTTCCAATGTGAAAATTATAGAGGAATATCACTACTGTCCACAAGCTATAAAATACTATCTGCAGTATTACTAAATAGACTAAAACCATATTCAGAAGACATATTAGGTGACTACCAGGCGGGTTTTAGACAAAACAGATCAACAATAGATCAGATATTAATCTTAGACAAATAGCCGAGAAAAATTGGGAATATAAAAGAGATCTCCATAACATTTTTGTGGATTTTAAAAAGGCTTATGATAGTGTCCATAGGAATAGTCTATGGAATGCTATGCAGGAATTTGGAATACCAAGGAAGTTAATCAACATGACCAGACTATGCATGGAAGATACTTATAATATAGTGACATATAAAGGCAGGAAATCAGACCCTTTCCAAATAACATCTGGCTTGAAACAGGGTGATGCACTATCGCCGCTACTCTTCAATCTGGCTCTAGAGAAAGTTGTAAGGAAGGTAAAGGAGGAATGTGATATTGGAGGAACATCCAAGCTGCTTGGTTATGCAGATGATATAGATATTATAGGGGAAAATGAACAAAAGACATTGGAAATATTGACTCACTTAAAGGAAAAAGCCCAACAGAAGGGGCTGGTTATCAACCAAGATAAGACAGAATATATGGTAATTTCAAGAGAAGGAATAGCTAAAAACTCTGGCCACATACAAATAGATAATATGACCATTAAAAGAACGGAAACATACAAATACCTGGGTACAATCTTCAACTGCTCCAACATAATAAGGGAAGAAATACAAACTAGAATCAATTCTGGAAATAAGATATACTATGCACTACAACATCTACTAAAATCAAATGCGCTATCTCATAACACCAAAATCACAATATACAAAACACTGATCAGACCAGTTGTGCTGTATGGCTCTGAAACCTGGAGTACTAACGAAAGGAGACGAAGCCTTGTTACAAACCTTTGAGAACAAAGTTTTAAGACGCATCTTTGGACCCATTAGGGATACACAAAGTGGAGAGTGGAAAGAAGAAGTAACAAAGGACATTTATGATCTGTTTAAGTCCCCGCTAATCACTGGTATCATGAAGGCTAATAGACTACAATGGCTGGGGCATATAGAAAGAATGGAAGATAATAGGGAAACAAAACTCGCTTACACTCAGGAAATAAATGACCGTAGACCCCGAGGTAGACCAAGAAGACGGTGGAGAGATAATATATATACATACCTACAAGCACTTGGAATCAACGACTGGCAAGAGAAGGTCAACCAGAGAGACTGAATGGAGACGGATTGTATCTGCAGCAAAGAACCTCAATGGCTCGGAATGCTGAAGAAGAAGAAGAAAGAAGAAGAAGAAGAAGAAGAAGAAGAAGAAGAAGAAGAAGAAGAAGAAGAAGAAGAAGAAGAAGAAGAAGAAGAAGAAGAAGAAGAAGAAGAAGAAGAAGAAGAGCCGAATTGACCAAAAAGCGTTTGTTTTTTCCTGCTGCACATCACCTTAAGATATGACAGAAATACTTTACAAAATTTAGCTAATCCAACATTTGCTTAAAAGTTAGTTTCATGTCCCTTACAGGACACCACAATCAACTCCAGCATGTGTTGGCTGTTTGTGATTTACTAGGCAATTTTACCTTCAGTAGTTTGCCATTCCTTTCTGACTGACCAATGCTCTTACCATCGAAATCACCACAAGATGGTGTGCTTCCAAATGACTTGTAGCCAATTTTAAACCCTTGACCTGGTATATTAGGGAATTGTGAAACTGCCGGACACAGACACTTGCTTATCAAGACTAAAATCTAATGCCAAATAGTTTAAGATTTATTGTGGGAACTTTGTTTTTAAATGGCATTTAAAAACTTGTTTCTGTCCAACTCTAATATATATTCTTGGTTCTGAGAATTGACATTTTGGCACTCTGGACAAATCTTTATATACTCCCTCAGCAAATGTCATGAGGCATTAGACACCAAAGATCCAATTATACACTAGTTGTGAACATGTTGGATGCATCCCCTCTGTCAAGGTCTCACAATTATGAGACAAGGGATACAATACACGAAAAGAAACAGCGTACAAAGAAGGGAGATAAGAACAACGACCCGAACGTTCGAAGTTTCGAACGTTCGAGAATAGAGGGGTCGAACTGCCTACTGCGCAATAGACCCAAGTGGAATCCGCCTAAAGCGTGAAAGAGCAACGCTCACGAGGTGCGCGAGATACTCCGTATCCGCCCGACGCAAGTCGAGAAGGCAGACGGCTACTGGACATCGGACTGGAAGGAGGGTTTAGCTTCTAGGGGGACAGAACATATAGAGATTGGTTTAGAATCCATAGATTGTTGTTTGATAGACTAATGCTGTGATGTATAAATTATATGATGCTTTGTCGATGTGTATGTAATATGTTATGAAAGAAGTGCGAGATGACTGTTCGCCAGATCAACATTATATTAAAGTAGAGTGATAATGTTCGCACTTGGAGTTATGTTAGATCTTTGATCGCCTGTCTGAATCCGAGTCTTCTACCCCTAGGTCTGAGACGCTGACACTCTCCCACATCCCGTCTCGCTGAAATACCTCTTAAATTCAAATTCAAGCATCCTCAAACGTGTTGTTTCAACTGTTACTGTACTGCATACAACATTTGAAACAGTTGTGGGCGATTTGGAAGCAGAATGCCTTGAACTGGTTTCCATACAAAAGTAGGAGTGCCAATCATCCAGAAAGCAATGGAAAACTACTGAACGTAAACTTGTAAGAAATCAGTAACAGTCAAAAATTCTGGAGTTGACTACAACATTCTGTAAAATATATGCTACTAGCTTTTTGCAGAAGATAGCGGAGTGGTGTGAACAGACTTAATCAGCGGTGAAACCTGGAAGACCAGCATATTACATTTATTACTTACTTATCTGGCACATCTACAAACATTAAATAGTCAAAATGAGATTAAGGTCCTTAAAAAGTTGTTTTTGGTATAATTATGCATGCATCTGTTTCAAATAAATGTGGAAAAACTGATACTGCAGTATTGAATACTTACTTTTACATATGGGATTAGTATTAAATGTCCAGTTTCCATCACTCTGGCATGTAGCAAAAGAAAGATTTTCTAATGTGTAGCCAAAACTGCAAACAACATTAACACTTTCGTTATAATTGTATGTTGGTTTGGTTGTCAAAACTGTTCCATTTTCAGGTGGTTTTGGTCCTTTGTTGCATGTAAGAGCTGTAGAAAATACGTATATAGAAAACATATTTGACAATTAGCATTTATAGTCCACCAGCAAAAATAGTAAAACATTAAAAAGGCTATAATCTACAATTGCCTTTAAAAACCTCACCTTAAAACATCTTGAAATAAAACAGTTTGCTTATTAATTGTTAAATTATGCAGATAAATTAAATAGTATAACTCTAACTTGGGTAGCGGGGTAGGGGTATACCCTATCAAAGGAGAAGTAAGGTGCCTCCTTCCCTCCGCTAGCCTACGGGACACCCTTGGGCAAGGTGGAGTACCCGTTTAGCCCCCCCAACAGGGTAACGTGAAGCCATGGGAGCAGGTGGTGGATTGGACTTGGGAGCAGCCGACAGATAGTTGTTGGTTATGGTTTCAAGTCAGTGACGGTGGGCAGAGGATCTCTCAGTAGAGACAATGGCTACGGTCATCCGATCAGTATGGTCACTGCCAGGAAGGAAGAATGGTAGACTTCCCTCCTTATTGATTCCCGGGCAGAGGAGGCTCGTCAGCCTTGGTTGGTATCTCTTCTAAGAGAGGGAACTCTAAATCTCAAACCTCCGCTGCCTTGCGGGTATACCCATATGGGAAAGGCTTCGGGAGTAAACCCTGAGGACAAATCCGGAGATGGAGTCCCTAAGGCAGTTCCATGTTGTAAACAACAGTTCTGGCAACTCCTGCGACGGCACCGATGCCAAGTTGCATTGGCTACTGCCTTTCCCTTGGTCAACATCGGCGACGTGGAGAGGGGGAACCTGCTACTGGGCAACAGCTGGTTCTCCGATTTCCATTGCCCAGGCTTGTGCCCTGAAGAGGTCACTTCAGCACCGCGTAAAGCGGTGACACAACACGGGAAGTAGCATTTGCCGGTTATAAGTCTAATGCTCGATTGGCGTAGAGCAAGGCGCCAGGGGCTACTTCCGACGGTGGGAGAGATCATCGTATCTCACTAGACAGCTACCGCCCGCCTAAGCTGGGCAGCCCCCAGTCAATAAGGTGTTGTCTCGCCACGGTTCATCTGCTCCTGAGGGTGTGTGGAGCTTAGGGGGAAATCCTGACACATGGACCGCAATCTATACACCTAACAGCAAGAAAAAAACAAAACAACCGGCCCTAAGGCTGGGAACATGGAACGTAAGAACCATGACCCCTGGCATCTCAGACGATCTAAATGAGATTGTGGATGCCCGCAAAACTGCAGTGATAAACAACGAACTGCTAAGGACTGGGGATAGACATTGCCGCCCTGCAAGAGACCAGACTCCAAGAATCTGGAAGCATCAAGGAGAGGGACTTCACTTTCTACTGGCATGGCAAGCCGTGCGGAGAGACCAGGGAGCATGGAGTTGGCTTCGCTATCAGAAACAAGCTGCTCAATTCCATCATACCACCAAGTGATGGCACTGAAAGAATATTGAAGCTCCAACTCCAGACAGAGGCAGGCCCAGTTAGTATTATAAGCGTTTACGCCCCAACACTAACTGCAGCATCAGAATCTAAAGACAAGTTCTATGACGACCTTAGCAAAGAAGTCAGTGAAACACCAGAGAAACATCTTTTTATCCTGGGGGATTTCAATGCCAGGGTTGGCTCCGACCACGAATCTTGGCCTTCATGTCTAGGACAGTTTGGCGTTGGGAAGATCAATGACAATGGACAACGTCTCTTGGAATTCTGCAGCCACCATAATCTGTGCGTGACCAACACCTTCTTTGACACGAAACCTCAACACAAGGTGTCATGGAGGCACCCCAGATCAAAGAACTGGCACCAACTCGACCTGGTGCTCACTAAACGCAGCAACCTCCGCAATGTACAGATGACTCGCAGCTATCATGGTGCTGACTGCGACACCGACCATTCACTCGTCTCCAGCAAGGTGAAGATAAAGCCCAAGAGAATCTACAGAAGCCGAACAGAAGGAAGACCACGCATTGACACCAGTGGCACCCAAAATAAGAGAAGGTCAACAAATTCATGCAGGCTCTAGCGGATACTCTGCCGGCCCCACAGACGGAGATTCCACCGAGAGATGGAGTCATTTTCGCGGACACCATCTACAATACAGCACTATCAACATTTGGCAAGAAGCAAACTAAGTCAACCGACTGGTTTGAAGCACACTCTGAAGAGATGCTCCCAGTCCTGGAGATAAAGAGACATGCATTCTCGATGTATAAAACATCACCTTCAGAGAAAACACTGCAGGCATTGCGAACGGCCAGAAATAGAGTACAACAGATGGCAAGAAGATGTGCGAACAGGTACTGGCTACAGCTCTCTGCTCAAATTCAAACTTGTGCAGACACTGGAAATATAAGAGGAATGTATGAGGGCATCAAGCAAGCTGTCGGTCCATCAAAAAATAAGGTGGCCCCTTTACGATCAACTGAGGGGGTAATCATAAAAGATCGAGCGAAACAAATGGATCGCTGGGTAGAACACTACTCAGAGCTATACTCAGTGGATAACACTGTCAGCGAAGAAGCTCTGGAAGCCATCGATCAACAGTCCGCCATGCATGCCTTGGATAACGAACCTTGCCTCACAGAAATCAGCGAAGCACTAGACTCTCTCAAATCCGGCAAGGCACCTGGAAAAGATAGTATTCCACCTGAAATTTTAAAATGTAGCAAAGAAACAATCATCCCAGAACTGTATGCAATATTACAGCTCTGCTGGAGAGAAAAATCAATACCACAAGATATGAAAGACGCAAACATCGTTACCCTTTATAAAAACAAAGGCGACAGAAGCGACTGCAACAACTATCGCGGCATTTCCCTTCTCAGCATTACAGGCAAGATTTTTGCAGAGTAATCCTTAAAAGATTACACATTCTTGCTGAAAGAATCTACCCCGAATCGCAGTGCGGATTTAGACCCAACAGGTCCACCATCAATATGATTTTCTCACTCCGGCAGCTCCAAGAGAAGTGCAGAGAACAGAGGAAGCCATTATATATAGCCTTCATCGACCTCACAAAGGCATTTGACCTCGTGAGCAGAAGCGGCCTTTTTAAGGTCCTTGAAAAGGTTGGATGTCCACCCACCCTTCTTAGTCTCGTGAAATCATTCCACGAAAACATGCAGGGGACCATTTTATTTGACGGCTCAACATCCCAGTCATTCAGCATTGTCGTGAAGTGCCGCCTTAACATCCCAGAATAGTTTTCTCAGTCTCCAAATTTGAGAGGCCAAATTGAGAAAGCATGAATTAATCACGCTACTCCAAAATTATCTAGTCGTGAGGTAAGATTATTCACAAAAAGCCTCTAGCCATGACGTAAGCTTGCAGATGACAAGTAAAATGGCAACTAGATAATTAGTATACACCTTGGAAAACTGCTGACCCAGACGGGCTATGACACCACACAGACGCATTGGCACCTTCTTGCCCAGGTAGACCCAGACTGAATCAACAATGAACTGGGCCAGTGAGTGAAATAAAACCACCCAGGCGTGAACAACATTGACACAGGGAGAGATAATAGCCCCAGGGCGGTAAACAAGCCCCGTCCACTCGGACTGGCAAACTCAGGAAGGTGTGAAATCACTGATAAGACTCAGTGGGCTTTTAAAATTAATATTTTCAAAAAAACCCAAACCAAGGGTGGTTTGAAGGCCCAGTGTG
>JACEFZ010021463.1:0-15999 GCA_014155875.1 Cepaea nemoralis
TAAGTAAAAAAAAAGGGGGGGAAAGCAAAAAAAAGGCGGGTTTGGACAGACATAAAAATCACCCCAAACACAACACGACATGGACTATAAGAAGATTGGCAGTACACGAGATAGATGGCTGTGGACAGACATGATCACCAACACCACACGACATGGACTATAAGAAGATTGGTAGCACACGAGACAAAAGGTGGTGGACCACATGATCACCAACACCACACGACATGGACTATAAGAAGATTGGTAGTACATGAGACAGAAGGCTGTGGACAGACATGATCACCAACGCCACACGGCATGGACTATAAGAAGATTGGTAGTACATGAGACAGAAGGCTGTGGACAGACATGATTACCAACACCACATGGCATGGACTATAAGAGGAGCAGCAGCATGTTCTAATCAAGCTCTCAGAATCTGGTCATGGTTCTGCATGTAGAGATCATATGCTCAGAATATCATAAATCTAACTACTCAAACATGACTTCACCCCAACAAACATGTCACATCTACAGATATAACACAGTTGACCTATTTCTGGACAGCCAGGTGGAGAAGTGCATCCACAGCTCCATGCACACTCCTATATTTTGCAGTGCTCATTCTCTGAGACTGGGCCACAAGTTACAGCGACATTTAACAGATTGCATATTTTTGTTAAAAATCATGTTTCTAAGCAGATGCATTTTAAAATGAAATTTGAGTAGCATAACATATTAATAGTGTTTTTCTTGTTCCCTGAACACTTCTTTCATCTTCTTCTTTTTATCTGCTCTTACTTCTCCTTCTCTTTGTTTCTCTTCTCTTTCTTCTGCTCATCCTCCTCTCATCTTCACTCAATCTGACAAGAATACTGATTGTATTTCAACCCTATAGCAACAAGTTCATTCACCTGACTTCAGCACAGTCTATATTTAGAAGCCAGTGTGCTTCCTCTTGTCAACACAAGCAGTGAATCAAACAATGTCTGCATGAGCCAGTGGCACACACCCTAACCACTGAACCACTCTATGTTTGTATCTGCATACATGGTCTGGTATTGTACAAGCACATCTGATCTCCTAAAACATGTCCCAGGACAAGACAATGTGAGAACCACTGATCTAGACAAATGGGGTTGTTCCATTCCAGTTGACATCAGCTCCATACCACCTGAAATAATCAGGTTACTTGTTAGTAACATTAGCATTATGTCTCTTAGATATAACATGAAGGATTGGTTGGTTGGCTGGTTGGTTGGTTGGTTGACTGATTGGTTGGTTGGTTCATTTAGTGGCTGGTTGGTTGGCTGTTTGCTTGGTTCATTCGATGGCTGGCTGGTTGGTTGGTTGGTTGCTTGGGTGGGTGGCTGGTAGGTTGGTTGATTGACTGGTTCATTGGTTGGTTGGTTGGCTGGCTGGTTGGTTGGTTTCTTCATTGGTTGGTTGGTTGTTTGGTTGGCTAACTGGTTGGTTGGCTGGTTGCTTGGTTGACTGGTTGGTTGGCTAATTAGTTGACTGGTTGGTTGTTTGGCTGGTTGGTTGGCTAATTGGTTGTTTGGCTGGTTGGTTGGCTAATTGGTTGACTGGTTGGTTGGCTAACTGGTTGACTGGTTGGTTGGCTAATTGACTATTAAACCTGGAATTGAAGCACAATTTCCACAGAGACTGCTGCGGAGCTCCCATTGACCTCGCCAAGCCAGACTACTACTGCAACTTCACTCTCATGGAGGGGCACATTATGTCACAATTCACCATGGCACACACAGACTGGCTGGCATCAGACCTAGGTTGGCCACATTTCATCTACGGGTGTCAGGTATTTCATTCTCTACACACCCCACTCCAAGGCCAGAAGGAAACATACAGTGTACGTAGGCATCCTAGACAATAGCGAAAAACTCATGTGTGCACACTGTTCATGTTATAAATCTGCCAGCAATTGCAAACTGAAAAGAGCATGCTATATCAGGCACTGCCCAGGCAAACTTTCAGAATAAGAAGACCTATTCACAAAGAGAATATTGAGAGCATATGTGGTTCTGATATACACAAGTGTGGTGTCTTGTTGGTGCTGTAGTGCACTGTGCTGAGATCCTCCTTGTATGATCACTGGAAGGAGACTGAGCACGTATGGAGATTTTATGTCTAATTACAAGAATCCTTGACCACTCATCTCATCTTATCTCATCATGTTCCTCTTGTACCTTGCATTGTCCAGGTGAAGTATAAACATTGTGAGAGTTCCCGATTATGGGCTTCATGTATCGATATTGCCCATGGACTCCGTTATTCCCTCCGTCCAACGTTTACGTGGTCGGCCTCTTCCTCTGTTTCCATCTGGTCTGTACATCATTGCTTGCTGTGGCATGCTGTTGAATGGTAACCTACTTGCTATGGCCAAACCATTTGACTTGCTGCTTTCTAATAAAATCTAGTGCTGCTATAACCCCCACTTTAGTCCCGATTTCTTTATTTCTGATCTTATCTCTTCTTGACACGTTGAGTATTCTTCTCAGGAATCTCATTTCTGTTGTGATTTTTCTTTTCTCTTTTTCCTTGACCACAAACCAAAAATAATTCCTTCCCTGCCTTGAGTCTTCCCAGGAGATGCCCAAGAAGGAGATGTAATCACAATGGAAGAAATCACGAGTATATGACTTTTAGAGGGTAAATAGTCAGGAAAAGCCAGATTTATTTACCATATTCTGACCAAATGTAAAAAATAGCAGAACACATCAAACAATAGTTGGGACTCAAGGAGAGAACCCATTATATCTCTCTGACCCACCCGTCATCTGTCAGTCCCACATCTACATATGAGTGAGTACTCTCTCCTGTTTGCTCTATGTCCACCAAGCTCATGCCTTACTTGTAAAGACTAAACTACCCCCCCCCCCCCCCCCCCCCCTTCCACACTTATTCCACCTTAGCATGCTTTACTGACTACGTCACTTTCTGTCAGCTGACTTCAGGAGCTCATGGCACACAATGTGAATTTAGTTCCCTGAAATATCAAGGTCGACAGGATCTAAGTTAAGGATTTTAAAAAACTTGTGTAATGTAGTTGTATCAGTGTGTTTGTTTTTGTGTGCTGATGAAGGCATTCTAGCAGCAACATCCGTTGTGTGTCACACAGTATGAATTTAGTGCCTTAGGACTGAGAGATCTCCAGGACCTAATCTAAGCGATTTTTTAAAGAATTTGTTAAAATGTAGCTGTATCAGTGTACTTGTGATTTTTGTGTGCTGATGAAGACATTCTAGCAGCAACATCCATTCTGTTATTTGTGATTGCGCTCTTGTGAAACTGCCAATTCCATGTTCCATATTTGTTGATGTACTCAAATCATGCTTTGACTGGAACTGATAAATTATTGTCGTAACACTTGTACATTTCCCCCCTTCTCCCTCTTCCAAACAAGCTACAAGGAGGCTTCAAATGAAAACCTTAAAAGTGTGATAGAAATTACAATAACCATCCCATTGTCTTGTAACATGTCAATATTGTTGTTAAAGATGTCAAGAGTGTTGAGTATGTAATATCATGGTGCAGATGAACACAGTGATGTCATAAGTACAGTTTAAAGATGGCCACCCACTTTTGACATGCGCCAAAGAGGAGCAGTGTTCTGTTATCCGTTCTTTTATCAGTGAAGAGGTGAAACCTATAGAAAATTCATCAGCAAAGAAAGGTCCAGTATGGTGATGCATGCCTGTCAGTCCAGCAAGTATATGAGTGGAGTAGGAAGTTTCAAAACGGCGTGACTTCTGTGACAGACTATTCATGACTGGTTCAGGCACACTGAATAGTGACCCCAGTGGTTACACATGCGGCCAAGAGAATTCTTTTTTCTAAAGGACTCCAAGCACTTTATCGGTGCTAGAGGACTTGCGTTGAAAGCAGTGGTGACTACATCGAAAAATGACACGTTTTCTTTACTTTTTCAGAATATATTCACCACAAAGAAAAAAAATTTTAAATTTTCAAGTGAATCCCCCATGTGGATGGCAAAACATCCCACAACAACCATCACTCACTTTGTCATGATGCAGCTTTCCATGGCAGGAATCTTGTTCTCTTCCTCTCTACGGCTCGAGGTTGTCTTCGGTCGGCCACGTCCTATTCTTGTTTCTGATAGAATGAATATTATAATACTGTAATTACACTACAATATTGTATGGAAAAAATTAAATAACAACAAAACAGACTTTGAAATTATTGTCAACAACTGTACAATGAAACTGAACATGTGGATAGTGAAACCAAACATCATCACTATCATCAAGAGCTATATCTGCATGAGCTGTTAAGAGTATTCAACAATCACTACCCTACATATTCTGTGACAAAGGGTTATGGAAACAGTTCATAATCCTGCATTCTAAAGGCAGCAGCCGGCGATTTGGCAGCAGACCACCTTGCGTTGGTTTTTTTTTTATAAAATGGTATGAGTGCCGGTCGTTCAGAAACAAATGGCAAACTACTTAACGTAAACTTGCCAAGAAATCAGTTTAAAAAATGCTGGGGTTGACTGCAACATCCTGTAAAGGATACGCCACTAACTTTATTCTACATATTCATGGCACAATCACGCTGACCTCTTCCAGTCTGTCGCTTGACACTGTCTTGCTCCTCTTTTCCATCTTCTTCATTCTACTCCATCTTCTCCTCCTCCTAATATCTCTTCTTCTTCAGGTTCCTGATCTAGAGCAGACGATGACCATGAACTTTCCCTCCCATCTGATATTTTTATGAAGTTGGTGTTATTAATATTATTATTTCCGCCAAACTGTTGAAACATTATACATATATCTTTGTCTGTTCCAATCTGTTTTTTTTTTTAAAAAGTCGCTTAAAAGTCGACAGGGTCGACTTCATTGCACCGGGTTGTTCTCCCATATGGCTCAGTCTCTTTCCGCAGCACAGAAAGCGCCACACAAAGCACAAACTCCGTAGCTCCAGCAACAACCCACAGGAGTCTCCGAAATAAATGCACTCGTGAGCTGAAGGACACAGCCCTGATTCGAACTCACAACCTTCGGAGCCAGAGGCGGACGACTTGACCACTTCGCTATGAGGACTCCTCCACATATATCTTTGTCTGTTCCCATCTGTTTAAACGTTCCACATATATCTTTGTCTGTTCCCATCTGTTTAAATGTTCCACATATATATTTGTCTGTTCCCATCTGTTTAAATGTTCCACATATATCTTTGTCTGTTCCCATCTGTTTAAACTTTCCACATATATCTTTGTCTGTTCCCATCTGTTTAAATGTTCCACATATATCTTTGTCTGTTCCCATCTGTGTAAATGTTCCACATATATCTTTGTCTGTTCCCATCTGTTTAAATGTTCCACATATATCTTTGTCTGTTCCCATCTGTTTAAATGTTCCACATATATCTTTGTCTGTTCCCATCTGTTTAAACTGTCCACACACAACTTTCTCTCTTCAATCTCTAGCACTGGCAACAGCTTTAATGGAACCTGTATGGTTCTGGGGTTGATCAAGTCTCATACAATTGTTGCCAGGTTATTTTCATGTGTCTGGTAGTTTTCTGGGAAGGGAAGGTATTCAGGAAGTGCACTGGGCATCACACCCCATAAAGTCAGGTCCAAGTAATTATGAAGGTCAAACATATCTTAAAAAGGCAAGAGAACTTTCAGAGCACTCAGAAATGTTTGGGAGTCAGTTAACATTTATATCTAGTCCAAAACTGAGAATATTTAACTGCAACATTAAATCAGTACTTAGGTATGCGAAAGAAACACGGAGAACTACTAAAAAAGATACCAAAGAATTACAAACATTTATTGGCTGGTGACTGCGCAGAACAGAAGGACCAAAGAGGTGTGACAAAACGACCGGAGATGAATACAGGTGGATGACCAGGGCGCTCTACGAGCCTTGCTATGCTTATTATGTTTCACAACTCTTTGCAGGTAAACACCATCTTGACCATTGAATTATCAATGATTTCTTCTGTGCAGTCTGCCGAATCCTGTCTTCACATGCTGGGTAGGCATACCCTAGTTCACCGCTTGGTGACACCAAATCGGCTACCCACGCCTGGTTTAGCCAGCCTATCACAGCTGTTGCCCGGGGATGGCTGCTGTCGCATGCTGATAGTTACTAGGAGCACAGGTGTGAGCTGGATGTCAGGCTTGGACCAGTGGGGGATGGGCCCTGAAAAGGATATGACAGTCATTCTTACTAAAGGTACTACCAATGTCTGATACCCCAGACCTCCCAAGGGGAGGACATAGAGGGAGTTGTACAAGACAGCAAAAGGAAGCTAGCTGTGAGCTGGCTGAACATGGAGATGATGATGATGAGGACAAGGATGAAAATGATGATCAAAAGGGTGATGCTGAAGGTGACAATAATGATGATGATGACGATGAGGACAAGGATGAAACTGATGATCAAAAGGGTGATGCTGAAGGTGACAATAATGATGATGAAGATGAAGACGATAATAACGATAAGAATAATGATGACAAAAATGAAAATGACGAGGATGATGATAATGATGATGACATACCTACAGTTAACACAGCAGGCTTCACCTGGGAAGCTAGCCCAGTGTAATAGATGACGGTAAACCTGTTTTCCACTCGCCAGTGACTCACCAAATCTGCATTCAAACTGAACAGGAGGCCATACAAGCCATTCACTTTGGTTAGCCAGATCGGATTCTTGGGAGTTTTCAGCATGGAGCCAATCTGGCGAGACATGTTTCCATTAATTTGTTTGTAAAAATAAAGGATACATTACAAGTTTTGCAGCACATATTTGTGGACAAACCAGCACTCAATGGGCGATGTTATCAATATCTAACCAGCCGCCTTTATTTTCCAGGACATGGAGTGGCATGTTTTACATATTTATTCTGGATTTTCTTCATTGTTGATTTAAATGTGACAAAATGAAAAAAAAGTAGATACAACATCAGATGAAACAACATATTTAAGGATGCTCATAAAGAAATTCATACATATTGGTTAGCTCATGTGATGAGAAGAGAGGCATTGAAGAACATTGTGATGACTGGAAAGATCAAAGTGAAGTGAGGCAGAGGCAGACTAAGAGTAATGATGCTGGATGGACTGAGACGGTGGCATGGAGGAATATCATCAGCAGAGTTAATTCAGAACACCAAAGATTTGTGGAGAGCCATGAACGTCTACATCAGCTTGATGATGATGATAATATTGGTTAGTACCTGTAGAAGTAGAAGAAGAAAGTAGAGACTACAGGACACACTAGACAACATCTAACAAAGTTGAGCTGTAGACACCCCACCAGGATTCAAACCTGCCACCTCCAAGTGATGACAACACCTCACTGCAGGAACAAGTGTACTATAACACATGCCCAAGTGGATACCCCACTTGATGTAAGTATGGAATTTAGTATCTGGTGGGATCATTTCAATGTTTACACATCGGATAACTTATAATCTTGGACAGGGATGAAAAACAGCAGGTCCCGAATGCAAGTTAAAAATCCCACAGCAGTTGGAAATCACAAAGAGCAGGCCATAAGGCCACAGCTTTGGCAAAATTGTTAGTAATAACAAACCAACTCACAGACAGATAGAACCAGTGATCTAGGATGGAATCTGTCTAAAGGAAAACATTCCACAAATGCATGCCACAGTCCACATACTGACCTCCGGGGAGCATAACTAGGTGTGACATACCATCTTGAAAGAGGAACAGAGACGAAGAATTAATTTATAAATTAAGTGTAGGTCAGCATGGCCGAATGGATAAGAACGTGTGTTCTTAAACATCCGGTGTGCTGATGCTGAGGTAAGGGGTTCAAGCCCTACACCGGACAGTTGGATGAAAATGTTGACTTCTCATCCTTGACTTGGTGACATAAATTACAAGTACCTCTGAAGTCAGAGTAGGTTTGCCTGATGGCGAGGGACACTGGTAATAGGGAAAGCTAATCCACACACAAAATTCAGTCCAGTGCTATTAGAAGTAGTTGTATGGACTATGGTTGAGTTAAAAGCGAGTGAGCACAACAAACAAACAAAAACAGAAATGATTAACATGAAGTTTGGCAGGAAAAGAGGTAAAGATCGACAGGCACGTGAAGTATGAGACTACCCATACCTCGGTTCTACTTTCTTGGTTCTCTCCCTTATCCCAGAACAGGAAGCCGACTTCGTTTCTGGAGCGTATGCCATGAAGTGAGCGCGGCTGCAACAAACACACAACCAATGTTTTAAACCAATGGCACAATTACACAAAGTGGTTCAAATAGAGCAAATATTATATTGCTTTGGGAACAAAAATATTAAAATATGTGTAGTTAATGTACATACATAGCGCATGGGGGTAGATAATGTAAAGACAACATGAAAATGAGAAATGTGAACTCATGAAGAAATTAAGAATGACCAGTTCAAGTTAGTTGTATGTCCTTCACAGGACATTGCAATCTACCCCAGCATTTGCTGGTTGTTTATGATTAACTAGGCAATATTAGTTCAGAAGTTTGCCATTGCTGTCTGAACAGCCAACATGTCATATCATGAAAACCAATGCAAAGCGGTCTGAATCCAAATTGCCTGTAGATGCTTTCAAACCCTCCACTCGATATATGCTGGGGAACTGTGAAACAATTTCACTATCAGAATGACATGATCAATCAATTAATCAGGTGCCATCTCCACAATGAAGGTTGGCTGCAATGGATCTCCAACACTGTCTCTCGCTCTGACTGTACATTCTGCCAGATTGATGTTCGTCCATCTCATGATGTTATCTTTCTACTTGTATCGTTGTCTACCTCTTCCTCGCTTGCCCTCTACCTAGCCCTCTAGTATGGTTTTTATATGAGTGTTGTCTTTTAACATGGCTGAAATATTTCACTTGCCTCTTTTTTATTCTTTCATCACCTCTCGTTTCATTCCCAGATTTTCTCTTTTTGTTTCCATGAAGTACAACATATTCTTCTGTATATCCACATCTCCAGGGCCTCTATTCAACTTTCTAATTGTTTGTTTAAAGTCCAAGCTTCCACGCTATATAGTAGTGTTGAATATACATAGCATTTCACAAATCTCATTTGAGCAATACAAAATATGAAATCAAGATCATTGGACTGGAGACATTCCCTCACATGCTCCATCCCTTTCTACAGCAGCCAGTGAAGAGTTCTCTAGCTGGTGGTACCAGTAGCAGCCGGACTGAGTGTCTGCCTCCTTGTTCCTCTACCAAGGGTTAGAGCTAAGTGTCACAGATGACGGTATGAGCCTCCTCATGGACAGCAAAACTCAATCAGAAAATCAAATCAAATCAAATCAACTTTATTAGGGTCACAAATTGGGCGCGCAGGCCCGTCTTACATTCGGCCCTTCCAATCACTCGTCTTTCGTTCATCAAGAGCATTATACATTTACATAGGAAGAAAAATAAACATTGTGAAATGAATGTTGTAAACATAAACAAGGCTAATTACCATGGTATGAAGCCCATCTCCCACCTATCCATACATCACCCCACCCACACAACACCCCCACCTACCCACACACATGCGCACCAAGGGACACATACACACTCCCACCTACCGACACACACACCAAGGGACACATACATACCCCACCAACCGACCCATCCCCCACCCACACACACTGCCCTCACCTGATCCCCCAACCAAAACACACTCGCCACCCACAAACATTCCCCCACCAACCCACACATCCCACGCCCATCCACATTCTACCCCACACATCCTCTCCCCACCCACACCTCAAACCACCCTTCCCCCAGCCACATCTCCATCGACAACATATTTCCCACCCACACACACAATCCCCCACCAACCCACACATCGCACATCCACTCACACATCCCCACCAACTGACATGTCCCTACCCCCCCCCCCCCCCCCCCACACACACACATCTCCCTAACCATCCATACATCCCCAATCCACTCACACACACACCACCACCCACACATACATCTTCCACCCACCCACACATGCCTTAACCTAATCCCCACCACACAATCCCCACCCGCACATCACATACACCCCCTACCACGCACTATTCCCAACCCACGCACCACACACACACATATCCCTCACCAACACATCCCCACTTACACACCACACACATATCCCCCACCCAGATACCACAAAATAATCCCACCCACACCCACACAGATACCCTTACCCATCCACCCCACATACCCCCACTCACACACCACAAAAATCCCCCACCCACACACACATACCTCACCAACACAATATCATCAACCAACACACCACACACCTCTCCCCACCCACACACGCATTCCCTACCCGTCCACCAACACACACTCACACATCCTCCACTACGCACCCACACACCCCCACCAACCCACTCCCAACCAAACATCTCTCGATCACAATACCCCTACCCCCACACACATCCTCCACCCACTCACACATCCCACCCCGACACATACAACTCCCTCACCCACCTACACATCCCTAAGCCACTCACACATTCCCCATCCACATACACACATCTCCCACCCACACTCCCCCCAACCACCACAATCCCCTGCTCACCCACACATATACCCCACCCATACGCACATTCCCCACACCCATCACACACATCCCCCACACCACATACTATCCTCCACCCATACCACAACAAACATACCCTCCACCCACACATCATTCACACATCCCCCACCAACACACCGCACACATATCTCAAACCCACACACCATACACTTCTCCCCACCCGCCCTTCCATCCCAAATCCACCCAACACAATCCCCTACCCACACAACCCCGCCTCCCACACATACTTCCTCAAACCATCCACACATCTCCACCCACATAAACACACATCCCCTGCATCCGTCCCATACACATATCCTCCACCCATACACACATCCCCCACACCCATTCCAACACCCGTACTTTCACCCCCACACATCCATCCAACACCCACAAATACCACTACCCACCAAAACCCACACACCCCAACCCATCCAAATGCATACCCCCACCCACACACCCCCCACCCACACATATCCCCACACTCACACACATCCTCCACATACACTCACACTTCCTCACATCTAGACACATACAAAATGTCTCACGTTAGTATTGAAACTAGTATGAACAAACTCCCACACTTTACTCACACATACACTGACACTTTTCATGAGCAGTCTCATAAAATTGTTAAACATGGAGAAAAATGTGTACATAAAATGTATGTGACGTAAAAATAGTGATGCTCTCTCTCTCTCTCACACACACACACACACACATTCACTCTCACACATTCACTCTTCTGCTCATTGATTCACTCTCACGCATTCACTCTCCCGCTCATTCACTCTCACGCTCACTCATTCACTCTCCCGCTCACTCATTCACTTTCCCTCCACATACACTCACACTTCCTCACATCTAGACACATACAAAATGTCTCACGTTAGTATTGAAACTAGTATGAACAAACTCCCACACTTTACTCACACATACACTGACACTTTTCATGAGCAGTCTCATAAAAATGTTAAACATGGAGAAAAATGTGTACATAAAATGTATGTGACGTAAAAATAGTGATGCTCTCTCTCTCTCTCACACACACACACACACACATTCACTCTCACACATTCACTCTTCTGCTCATTGATTCACTCTCACACATTCACTCTCCCGCTCATTCACTCTCACGCTCACTCATTCACTCTCCCGTTCACTCATTCACTCTCCCGCTCACTCATTCACTCTCCCGCTCACTCATTCACTCTCACGCTCACTCGTTCTGTCTCACGCTCACTCGTTCTGTCTCTCATTCACACTCACTGACTCACTCACTCAAACTACAGTAATGAACATGAGTTTATATTATGCATGATAAAATCAAATGGTATTTAACTGATAATATGACAGATGAGAATACACAAACATATAGATTCGCGTGTTACATAACATGCGTGTTACATGACATGCATCTGCTCAGCTCTCTCTCTCTCTCTCTGTATTCTTTCATATACACACACTCACACGCATGCGCGCGCTCACACACACACACACTAACACATCAACTCTCCCACTGTCTCACTCTCTAACACACAATCCTTCACACACACACTCACTCTCTCAATTACACTCTCTCACACATACACATACACATGAACGCATGCACGCACGCATACACTCCCTCACTCACTCTCACACATACACGTACGAATGCATGCACTGACACATTCCCCCACCATTTCTCGCTCAATCACTCTCATTCACTGAGAAAGATCAGACAAGGTGCACAATGAGTCAATGAGTCTCGTGCACAGCCATTCGGCACATTCTCATTTCGCCAACAATGACCACTTGGTACAAAATTGGACATGAGAGTATCAAATGAAAAAGAAAAAAAACACCCCCTACATGATCAAAAGGAAATGTGCCTCAAAATGTATGGTCGTGGACTGAAGAGATAATCATAAAGATCTGTGACTTGGGTGAACTCCAACATGGAGAAGAATGGACTGATAGACTTGCAAACACCCTCTCAGGTGGTCGCCACACTAGGGAGAACTGCAGAAATCAGCTGCCTGCATCGATCAACACTGAGATAAGGACACTGGTAGAACAACATTCGAGTCCAGAAGACATCATCATCTACACAGATGGATACATGAAGATTGGTTCAAGGTCATAGTGGATTTACACAGCACACATTATGGGGAGGGCAATCAACGAGGGACATGGTGTATCCCAGACTGCATCAAGCCAACCTTTGATGTGAAGTTGACAACGTATTTATTGTTTGCATTCGCTCACTTTGAATTCAAGTGCTACTACTTCCAGTGCATGGGACTCATGTTTGCGTGAGGATTAGCTTTCACTATTACCAGTGTCCCTTACCATCAGGTGAACCCACTCTGACTTCTGAGGTACTTACAATTTATGTTCCCAAATCAAGGACAAGAAGTCAACATTTTAGTCCAACTGACGGGTTTAGGAGTAAAACCCCCTACTTCGGCATCAGCACATGGGAAGTTTAACAGCAAGCGCTCTGATCCATCTGGCCATGCTAACCACTACAAGTGATCTGATTAATCACATCCCCATCAGTATCTGCCATGGGATGATCTATCTGACACACAGCTACATTACCCACCAGCAACATCCCCCTCCTGTCGTACAGCAGTTCCCCATTGTGGGTGTGAGGTGTAGCCTGGCCAGTCAGTGCCAGGTTGAGTAGACTTTGTGACACATCGTCCATGTCGGTCAGCAGTTTCACCTTCACCCCAGGGTCAGCTTGTATGTCCTCATACAGCCTGAAAACGTTTATATTACAGAATAAGTTATCTTCTTTAATCTCGATGAGTTTTAAATCACATATTTATGAACATTATTCACTAGATAATTTTATCGGGGGGTACAGGGTGTCAGGCATTGGTAGCACCTTTGGTAAGGATGACTCTCATGTCCTTTTCAGGACCCATCCCCCACTGGTCCAAGCCTGACACCCAGCTCGTGCCTGTGGCTCCTAGTAGCTGTCAGCATGCGACAGCGGCCACCCCCCGGGTAACAGCTGTGAGAGGCTGGCTAAACCAGGCATGGGTATCCGATTTGGTGTCAAACCAAGAGGTAAACTAGGGTGTGCCTACCCAGCATGTGAAGACAGGATCCAGCAGACTGCGCGGAAGAAATCATTCCTGATTCAACGGGCAAGACGGCGTTTACCTGCAAAGCGTTGTGGAACGTAATGAGCACGGCAAGGCACATAGAGCGCCCTGGTCATCCACTGCACCTGTATTCGTCTCCAGTCGTCTCGACTTGTCTTGCCACTGGATTCAGATGGACTCAGGCGAGAGAGTGAGGTCGACGAATTGCGCAACTCTTCCTCACTTTAATCCAAGTCATCGCGCAAGTCATTCTTCATCCAACGTCATATATCAGCCATCTTAGAACCCACGGCTCCATACCTTCAACCCCACTGGATGAAATGAATGGTCATCATCATTCTTGATGGACAAACAACAACAGATAATTTTATATCATAAAACTACATTATTCCCTAGATAATTTTGTATCACAAAATAAGTCATCAACATTATTCCGATAATATTGTTATACCCCAGAACAGTTGTTGTTGTTTGTCCATCAAGAATGATGATGACCATTCATTTCATCCAGTGGGGTTGAAAGTATGGAGCCGTGAGTTCTAAGATGGCTGATAAGGCCTATTTTGGCTCGAAATGTTCTTTGACAATGTGGACAAAGAATGCTTGACGTTTCTGGAGGAGGATTTCCTGCAGTGGTTTTTCTGTCCTGCCTTTTCTTCACAGCTCTTGCAGTCCTGGTTGCCTCACACGTGACTGCACCCTTGCGTAATGATGCACGCCACGAATTTCGGTCTCTGGCTGCAGCCTCCCAGGTGTCATGATGAATTCCAAAAGCATTCAGTGAGATTTTCAGAGTGTCTTTAAAGCGTTTAATCTGGCCGCATTGGGAGCGTTTACCACAACGCAACTCACTGTAAATAATTCGTCTGTCAGGTCCAGGTTTCACAAGCATATAGCAGTGTGAATAATACAACTGCTTTGTAGACTTTCAGCTTTGTTTGCAGGCTTATTCCAGTTCTGTCCCATACATTCTTGTACAGTCTGCCAAAGGCCGCACTGGCCTTGGAGATTCTTGCATTCACTTCGTCGTCAATTGTGGCAGCTTGTGACACAGTGCTGCCAAGATAGGTGAATTTGTCCACAACACTTAGTCTATGATTATTCACTTTGATATTCGGCACGGTGTGATTATTCCCTGGAGCTGGCTGGTACATAACTACAGTCTTCTCCAAATTGATATTGAGACCAAAGTTGGCACAGGCATGTGAGAAAGTACAGGTTCTACACAATACTTTAACACTCTTCGTCTCACTGCAACTGACAGCTTTGTATTGGTCACTATATTTTCCATCTGGCATAAGACTACTTTTGCCATGGCAATTCTTGTTCTAGTCGCCATAAGGCTTCGTCTGTCAGATGCCCTGTCAGGTTCATGAACAGCCACACTTGGAGGCTAGGACTTAGACCTGGCTGTCGCAGTCTCTTGATTATGCACCCTCAGCATTATTTGTTCATTGTGCAGCCTTAGCATCATTTCTTCAGTGTGCATGCTGAGCATAATTTGTTCAATGTGCACCCTTAGCATCATTTGTTCATTGTGACCCTTAGCATCATTTGTTCATTGTGCACCCGCAGCATCATTTGTTCTGTGTGCACCCTCAGCATCATGTGTTCATTGTGCACCATCAGCATAATTTCTTCAGTGTGCACACTTGTCGCGAGATTGCCATGAGTTAAACAGATAAATATTCCCGACGTTTGCTTGGCGTGTATTTTCAGCACCATTATTTTACTAACTGGAAAAACACCGCGGATGTCAAAATCTCAGGACAATATTTGTAGCTGCACGTGTACATCTATAACGGATTTGGAACGGTCGGTGTTGATGGTGACAGGTCCGGGCATCGCCTTGATTAGTTTGTCTACATTTGAATGTAAATGGAAGCAGTGGGGTCAGCCCATCTACACATTTGGTGTTGAGTGAGAAGGAAGGGATACACCGAGGTTGGCAGTTCATTACCAGTTAGAATCACATATATTGTCACCACGGAACAGAAGATTGACAAGTTTGTCAACATTTGAATGCAGATGGAAGCCGTGAGATCACAATGGCAGATGTAAAAACGGAAGTACTTAGTAGGGAGGAAAACAGTACATATGTCAATTCGTGGTTTCCGGAACATGAAGAGTTTGACGGGTTATTTGCAACTGTTTGTTGGAAGTCGTCATAAAATTCGCTGGCTTGTTTTGAGAATCTTAACAACTACTGACAACTTTGACAGGATTTAAGCCCGGAAAAATAGATCCTTGCACATGGTTGATATGTCCAAATAACACCTGTGTGGGGGAGAAGAGGATAAAGTCACGTGGACAACTTTGGGGTTTTTTTTGCC
>JACEFZ010021464.1:0-10228 GCA_014155875.1 Cepaea nemoralis
TTTACAACATGGCGTGATCCTAATTTGATAATAACGAATACACATGTAAAGGTGATTTATGCATATGAATAATTATACACACATGCGTGCGTGCGCGCGAACACACACACACACAATCAAGCACTACATACACACACATACACACACACACACACACACAGAGAGAGAGAGAGAGAGAGAGAGAGAGAGAGAGAGAGAGAGAGAGAGAGAGAGAGAGAGAGAGAGAGAGAGAATATAAGAATTAGTGAGTGATCATCTTGACAATATTCAACCTGGTCATCTCTTTGATCAAGCTCGCTTGAGCCCCAACTGTGGCAGTCACTATTAATAACTCCAGCTCGAATAAAGTGGGTGACCGGCACATTTACAGAACTAAGATACAGAGGGTTATTGTCCCCCTCCCCTTCGGTCGCTTTGAAATCAAGCGTAGTCCATACACGTTACTTCTATTAGCACTGGACTAAATTTTGCGTGTGGATTAGCCATTACCAGTGCCCTTGACCTCAGATGAACGCACTCCGACTTCAGAGGTACGTGGAAAGCAATGGCAAACTACTGAACGTAAAATGTGCCTAGCACATAAACAGCAGCTGAAAAATGCTGGTGTTGACTGCAACATCCTGCAAGGGATTTGCAACATAAAAAAAAAAGTCAAGGAACGAAGACCAAATCTTGTATGTCTACCTGACTAGTTTAGGGGTTGAATCTCCTACCTCAGAATCAACACACTGGATGTTTAAGAACGAGCGCTCATATCAATTACGCATGTTGAGTGTTGAGGTGCTACCTAGAACCTGTGCTTTTGTATGGATGTGAAGCGTGGACAACGAGCAAACAGGCTGAAAAACATCTGATGGCTGTGGAAATGTGGTTAGAAAGTTCTTCAGACAAAAAGTGTTGGCCCTTTTAAGGCTCAGAGCCCAGTATTGCACATGGGTGATGGAGTTTCATTTTAAAGTATTTATACTTGTGTATGTTATGTATGTTGTGTATGTTAGGGAACTTTAAGTCAGGTTTAAGTCAGTTATTACTGAACTACCACATGCCAGTAGACGGTACTACATGCTTTCTAATAGCGCCGAATATTAGGCGACGCTCACCAAAACCGACACCCACATTGTGCCAACGGGTTCGGACCAAGGAGTGCAATTGGAAGGGTACTTGCTTTATCCTGGTGCGATGAAATGCAATCTAAATATTAAATGTCATGGCAGGGCAGACCAGGTCCTCTGCGTTGGTCAGCAACTGGTCTAGGACAGGTGGACAGTTACAGCATTGCTTTACTGATCCGGCAGCTTCTGCATCTTGTCTTTTTCCAGATATATTGGTGTTACCTGTCCTCGGAGTAAACTAGTCAGGTCGAGAGGGGGATCATATTGCATGGGCAACACACGGTCTCTACATTTAAGCCCAGGCTTTGTGCTATGGAGAGGTATAACTTCATCCCTGGTCCACACCACAACTTATGCATATGTTGTCACGGAATGTCCCGATTGGAACCCAACTGCCGCTCGTTCCACAAAAACTGGGGATGAATTACAAAAGAAGTAACCGCATTCTCTATGATAAAGAAACTGGGGCAATGTTATTACAAGCATTGTATAAGACCACTGAACCGTGACTTAAGATTGCTCACAACCACAGGGTGGGGAAGATCAACCTAATGGAATGTGAAGCTGACCCACAGCTGGTAAGTAAAATCGAACAGGCGTGAAACTAATGCAGGTAGAAGTGTCAAGGTCCAGCCGACCGCGAAGGCTGACTGCTTTGTGAAACAGACTAGAGGCGCAAGGTGTGAACTCACTGCTAGATAAGACTAGGATAAACAGTGTCAAACTGACTGGGACCTCTCAACCACACAAAGTGTGAAAGTCAGGCTGAATAGAGACTGCCCATGGTCACAGGTGTGATGACCAGTCGTTCAGAAAGAATGTATGAATAAAATATCACATCCTTACCGTCCCATGATGCATAGGTTCTGTTTCTGACCGTTGAGAAAATGGCCGGGTTGGTCCAAAATCCGCCCAAAGAAGCTCAAAGAGCGGTGATTCAGTTTCTTTCATTTGAAGCATGTCGACCAGTGGACATTCATCGAAGAATGCAGGCAGCCTACGGTAACAAATGTATGTCGAAGACAACAGTGACAGACTGGGCACGAATGATTCGGAAAGTAAGTCATTTCACGACAGATCTTCGACGGCCGGGTCAAGCGCATATTGTTGCAATAGAAAAAAACCATCGCCAAAATTGATGCATCAGTACAGATGAACCGTTGTCGAAGCATACGTTCGCTAGTGAAAGAATTTGATGTGTCAATTGGGACTATTCAAAAGGTCGTTCGTAAGAAACTGCAATATCGGTAGGTGTGTTCACAGTGAATTCCACGGATGTTGACCGACCACCAAAAAGAGGAACACATGGGATGGTGTTTGAACCACTTGCTGCGTTACAATATGGAGGGTGATTCATTTCTCTTCCGCATAGTGTCAGGCGATGAATCATGGTGTCACCACTTTGAGCCGAGCAGCAAGAGAGAGACCATGCAATGGAAGCATGCCGGAAAACCAAAAACCAAAAAATTCAAGTTGCAGGTTTCCGCTGGTAAGGTTATGCTAAGCGCATGTTTTGACCATGAAGGGCTATTGTTGGCCGACTTTAAAGAACCCGGTGTTAACATCAACTCTACCCACTACTTTTAAACACTAGACAAGCTGCAAAAAGCCATCAAGAATAAACGACCCGGCATGCTTTCTCGCGGTGTGATTTTGTTGCACAATAGTGCTCGTCTGCATGTAGCAAAGATTGTGCAGAAAGCATTAGCAAAGGAAGAAGTGGGAAATTCTGCAACATCCAGCCTATAGTCTTGATTTGTCAGCATGTGATTTTCATTTTTTCGGACGTCTAAAAACGCTCTCTAAAAAGTGGAAAAAATTCTGTGTGTATTTCTATGCCTTCTGTCTTTAACATATTGAGCATTGGCAGAGAGACACAAAATAAGGTTGCTTAAGATTCCACGGTCATATACCTCAATTGTGTTGATATATAGGAACTACTTACCATGCGGAGAAATTAGTTAGTGATTGCTTGTTTAATATAGTGCATGCTTTGCTGTATATTTGCAGATCCAAGGAGTGATAGGCTTTAGCGGGTCAGAACAAACTGCACTTAGTTATTTTTTGCTAAGCAATAAAAACTTTAAACATAAGCATGGCCGAAGCTGCTAAATTTCGCGCCCAGATAATTGATATCGGTAAGCAGTGCGGACTGGACGGACCGGATCTGGCTAAATATGTCTCCGACGAGTTCGATAAGAGAGAAAGACTTCAGACAGATCTGGCCCTCAAGGAGAAACAACTTCAGGCTGAATTAGCTGAGAAGGAGAAAAAACTTCAGGCTGAATTAGCTGAGAAGGAGAAAGGACGCCTACAGGCATATGGGTTGGAGGAGAAAAAGCTTCAGGCTGAAACAGCCCTGACAGAGGCTGAAATCAGAGATAAGGAGAGGGAACGTCAACACCAGCTGGAGTTGAAGAGAATGGAAACTGACTTGGAGATCCGAAGACTAGAGGGCGGAATTGCTCCCACACCCTCAAACTCATTAGGTTTTCCAGTGGCAGAGCAACATTCAAATGTATCCCACCTTAATTCTGGAGCGATGTCCTTTCCTCTCGAACCATTCAACGAACAGACGGACAACATCGAGGCATTTTTGTCACTCTTTGAACTGATGTGCGTCAGTTGTGGACTTGAGGAAGAAAAATGGGCAACTAAGCTGTCACAAGCCTTGAGATCAACCGCGTACGACGTGTTCTCTCGACTTACACGCGAGGAACAGCAAGACTATGCGACACTCAAGAGTGCACTTTTAAGCAGATTTGAAGTCGATGGTGACTCTTATAAAATTCGGTTCAAATCCGCAAGAAAGGAGCCAGGCGAAAGTTATGCTCAACTCGTTGACAGATTGAAATCGTACATCCAAAGATGGGCCTGTCTAGGTAAGTTCGAAGAAAACTATGAGGGACTACGAGAAATGATCATCATAGATCAGCTCAAAGGCAAGATGTCTAATGAAATGAAAGCATTTTTGACACAGAATGGGGCTGACCGATTGGAAACCATCATCATCCTCGCTGAGAGATTCGAGAAAGGGACGTTCGGCCAACACTCCCCCTCAAGATAAAACTCCGAAGCCTAAGGACAGTGATATCACCTTAATCACCAAGAAAACTGGGAAATCCAAAAGCACAGTAACACAATTATTCTGCCTCGATTGCTTGCCGGGTAGCGGGATAGAATTATTCCCTATCAAAGGAGAAGTAAAATGCCCCCTTCTCTCCGCTAGCCTACGGGACACCCTTGGGCAAGGTGGAGTATCCGTTTCGCTCCCCGATCAGGTTAAAGGGAAGCCATGAGTGCAGGTGGAGGCTGGAATTGTAGAACAGCCGACAGATAGTTGTTGGTTATGGGCTCCAATTTCACGACGGAAGCGGAGGATCTCTGTTTGGAGACAATGGCTACTGTCATCGACCAGTATGGTCACTGTTAAAAAGGAAAGCAATGGCAAACTAGCTTCTTTACAGATGCCAAGACAATCATGTTTCGTCACGGCGAAACACGACCGCCCACACGTATCGGCATGGCACATGATGATAATGAATTGCATGCACTATTGAACACGATTAGAGAAGATGCCCCTGCCAACAAGTGAATGTGAAACTGTACCTTTCCTTTTGATCATCACAACGATGATCACAATAGCTCCGGAAATAATTATTAGAAAAGGCGACATGATTATGACAGATTTTTCCAGGGCTTCTTTGTCTTCCAGAGCTTCTTTCTCTCCCCGGGCTAAACTGTCTCCACTGGTTTCGTAGTCTTCATCAATCTCCAAATGCGACCCTTAAAAATGAAACACACAATGCTGGAGTATACCGTATAAAGGGTTTCTTACATTGAAATCATTAGAACAAGTAGAATTTTTGCTTGAATTTTTGTGTCAGGACTGAAGACAATGAAAATATAAGGGCAGAAGTTATGGCTGGCTCTGCGGCTATTGTAAAGATCAATGGGTGTCTCGATGTGCCTGTCCTCTAAATCCAACTGTACTGGAGATTCAAAGGGTTGAACATCGAACTCGTTAACAAGAAATTAGAATAACAAACCTTTTTTTAACAGGAATCGTGAACACAGGGCACACTCAAGTCGAGCGAACGATTTGAAGACATTTATTCCGTCAACTGGCATGCAGAAAATACTCTGGCAGAAATATAGGTTGATCCTTAATCACAGGGTCGGTACCTACATATATCTCTCCACCTCCGAGCTCCCAGACCAGCTCGTCGCCCTTGAGTCCCTATTGTTCATCGTCATTCCGCTTGAACATGGAAATTCCGTCTAGGTGTATTCCCGATCCATTCACCGTTGTCTCCTCAATAAATTCCTCCCCTGTCTTCCAGCTGTTTCATTCCAAAATTACGGCCTCCAGGCGTCACCTTCACAAAGCCTTTCTGAAAACACCAGCTCTTCGATCCGCTATCTTGCAGTCTCCCCCGTTGCTATCTACTGACGTTATCCTTTTCTACCGCCTATTCCGATGACGTCATTCTGTCTAAACGCCATGTGGCAATGGGACGAGTTTTTTGTTTGTTTGTTTGTTTGTTTTTGTTTTTGTTTTGTTTTGTTCGCATATCCTTTACAGGACATCGCTGTCAACATCAGCATCTTTCTGCTGATTGTTGAATTCTAGGCAAGATTACGCTCAGTAGTTTGCCATTGCTTTTCTGAGCGACCGGCGTACATACCCCGTATGTTACCGAAGCGGAGAGAACTACTACCGATTCTCGCGCAACGTCACGTTATTTACGAGAGTATACGAGATTACGGAGAAAGTCGTGTAACCCCTAGACCAGGGAGACCGGCAATGGGACGAGTAGCCGTCATGAATCCATATCTTGGTTCAGCTGCTTAGATGACACACATAAGAATGGGAGTGCTCATTTCCACCAACTGTACACGAGGTGTTGAGCTACACACGGAAACGAATTAGTAATCTTTTGTAGTGTTTTCATTGTAGTTGTGTCATTGTATGTTTGTTCTTCATCAGCTGACAAAGGCTTTAGCCGCAATGTCCCTTTTGTCACTTAGGATCGTGTTCTAGTAAATTTTGTTTTAATGATAGTGATATCGGACGCCCGTGTATATTGTTGTGCACGTAAAAAATCCCTTGGCATTTAGAAATCGAAAAAGAGTAGCCTAACGGCGCCGCCCGGACAAAATTTCGAGATTAAAAATATACCCAAGGTATTTCAGTATCCTCGCCAGCGCTACGGAGTTTGTGCACTGAGCTGATATTCTCCGGACTCAGGCTTGAGTTAGGAGTAGAAAGGAGCACTTATGGGTTACACTCGTGTGCCGTGATGGTGATCCGTCGGCTGAACTAAACTAAACGAGCGGTGTGTAATCAGCAGTTACACGCTTGTAGACGTTCTGAGGAGGAAAGCAGTTTGCTCATGCACACGTGGACATGTCCGGTGTACAATGATGAAATTTCATGTGGTAAGCCCAGGACTGTTTAAAACTCCGCCTCAGTGTGGACTGGAACAGATGATCGCCGGGTTAACAGGCTAGCTTGCTAGAAATCGGACTACCATGGCACACACTTTTATTGGTACTGCCAACAAAACCTCAAAAATCATTCACTCACTCAATCACAAGCTCACCTGTTCACCTACTTACTCGAGCACTCACTCACGTACTCACTCATTCTTTCTATCACTGGCTAACTCATTCACCCACTCAGTCATTCACTTTCTCACGCACTCACACATTAACATACTCACTCATTAACTCACTCACTCACACATTAACTCATGCACCCATTAACACACTCACACACTCACACATTAATTCACTCAATCATTAACTCACTCACTCATTAACTCACTCACACATTAACTCACTCACTCTCTCGCTAGCTCATTCACAACGATACTAATATAAGCACGCTCACAGTGACTTACCTGTAGGTATCACAGAGATGTTGTAATCCAAATAAAATGTTTCACTAGCCCAGCTGTAGACTCGGACACTCATTGCCCCATAATCCTCTGCTGTCCAGTTCCAGTGTTTTAATACAATAGTCACGTTCCTGAAACAAGCTGAGGTTTGTTTGTTTTCGTAATAATCCCAACTCCACGTGTCTTTAATTGATGCCTTTCGTCTTACACGGACATTGTTAATTCTAGTATAGTTTAAAATGCCCGCATATACCAAAACACAGAGGGAAATGTCTAGAGGTTTGTTGACGTCAGCATACACAGATATGGTGGTGCCTTCCTGGTGACACGGCAGAGGCGGACCTTGTCAAAGAGATAACAATTGTAATTATGAACTGGGGAACCCTTAAGGCCAGTGAAATATTCACAGACCATGTTTACACACATTGGGAAGTTGGACATACGGTGCTGGACCCATGTTAGGCTGGGTCGCCCTGAGAGTCCAGGTAATTGTAAACTTCGCCTCAATAGGGAATATTTTTTATGTTTTTTTTTGTTCGCTCGCTTTGAATTTAAGCGTAGATTATACACGTGCTACTACTTCTATAGTGCGTTCACAAATGTTTTACCTCCGTATAAAACTCGTACTCAATAACCAACTGCAGCATAAAGGGTGAGATTTAGCATATAACCTTACCATTGTTGTTAATGTTGTATATCCCTTACTGGACGCTTGCAGTCAACACCAGCATTTTTCAGCTGCTGTAGATGTAGTACGCAAGTTTTACGTTCAGTAGTATGTCATTACCTTATCATTATGCACACCCATTTACATACTGGGGGAGGGGGGGGGGGGGCTAGGGATGACAGGCGGCTTTGGCAATACCTTTGGTAAGGATGGCTGTCACGCCCTCCTCAGGGCCCATTTCCCACTGGTCCAAGCCTGACATCCAGCTTATACTTGTGGCTCCTAGTAGCTGTCAACATGCGACAGCGTCCCCCCCCCCCCCCCCCGGGACAGCGACTGTGACAGGTTGACAAAACCAGGTGAGGGTAACCGATTCGGTGTCAAAGCAATCAGTGAACTAGAGTTTGCCTACCCAGCATGTGAAGACAGGATTCGGCAGACTGCATGAAGAAATCATTGATGATTTAACGGGCAAGACGACGTTTACTTGCAAAGCGTTGTGGAACGTAATAAGCACGGAAAGGCACGTAGAGCGCCCCGGTCATTCACTGCACCTGAATTCGCCTCCGGTCGTCTTGACTTGTCCTGCCACTGGATTCAGATGGACTCAGGCGAGAAAGTATGGTCGACGACTTGCGCAACTCTTTCTCACTTTAATTCAGTTTATCGTGCAAGTCATTCTTCATCCAACTTCACCTATCATCTTCAAGCCATGTGGCGATGGGCGAGCGACAGGCGTGGGTACGCTGGCAGTCGTAGTCGCAGACCTGTACACAGGCGGCTGAGGCTAAATGATCGTTTTCTACTGACCGGAGCAGCAGTGGGATTCGGCAGCCGCCTGAGCAACTGAGCAGCCCTCTATAGGAAAGCACTGCTCACCTTCATAGCATGAAGAAGGGGCTAGAAAATGTGCCCTAAACGTTGTCATTAACTAACCTGCTAGCCGCTGTTGGTGGGTACCCTATAACTGCGGTCGACTTACAACCAAAGTAAAAATAGGTAAAGCAAAGAAAAATATGTTTGCATATCCTTTACAGGACATCGCTGTCAACATCAGCATCTTTCAGCTGATTGTTGATTTCTTGGCAAGATTACGCTCAGTAGTTTGCCATTGATTTCTGAGCAGCCGGCTCACTTACCCCGTAAGTTACCGACGCGATTCGAACCACTGCTGATTCTCACCGAAGTCACGTTACTTAGAGAGTATACGAGATTACGGAGAAAAGTCGGTAACCTCTAGGCCAGGAAGCCAGCAAAGCAATGAAAGCAAACCATATTCATTTAACCATCGGAACTTGGAATGTGCGCACCCTACTATATAGAGAAAACTGACTGAATACTCTGATCTGAAATGCAAATCACATTCATTTATTAATCAAGCAAATTGTTTTTAGCTAGTTTCATAGGGAAAGCTGATGGTAAAATAAAACAGAAAAAAGGTATGACCTCAGAGGTTGACTTAGAAACAACAGAAGCGATCAGTATGCACATCCTTTGTTGTCTGCTGAAGGAGACTAACTACCTACAAGTGTTAACCGCGTGTGTTGACTTCCATTGTATTTATATTATTTGTAGTGGCAACAATAGACATGTGATGGCTTAGTGCAATGTGCATTGGCACACTAAAATAGCGGCCTAGGCTCGGTAGATGGTTGAGTGGTGGATGTTTCCCAAATCAGAAAAATACTGCCAGGATATTATATTTTGAAAGAAACAGACAAGATCATTGATACTGGCCACCTCTGGTCATTAAATGGTAACCTGGTATATATAAATTAGGAACATGGAACGTTAGGACGTTACACAACGACGGAACATTAGAGAACATAACACAAGAAATTCAAAGAGAAAAAATTAATATATTAGGTATGTGCGAAACGAGATGGACAGGAGCAGGCATCAAGATACATAAAGATTTTAAGATTATTTATTCTGGAGGTGAAGATCGACATAGGGGAGTGGCAATAATTTTGGACCGGAAAACATCAAAATCTATTCAAGGATATTGGGCCGTGTTGGACAGAGTTCTACTAGTTAAATTGAGTGGCAGACCTTTTAACATAAATGTTATTCAGGTATATGCCCCAACAGGAGAGTCCAGTGAAGATAGTGTAGAGGAATTTTATAATGACATAGAGTCTGCCTTAAAGAAATGTAAAAATTCAGAAATAAACATCATAATAGGGGACTTCAATGCAAAAGTAGGAAATCAAGGGTATAGATACACAGTAGGAAACTATGGTTTAGGAGAGAGAAATGAAAGAGGATACAGACTAGTAGAGTGGGCAAAAGAACAGGAAATGATTGTAGGAAACACCTGGTTCAAGCAACACCCTAGAAGATTATGGACCTGGAGGAGTCCTGATAGCAGGATTAGAAACCAGATTGACTACATTCTCATTAGCAGAAGATTTAGAAACGCGCTAACAGTAGCAAAAACAGTTCCCAGTGCTGATTGTTATAGTGACCACAGATTACTCACAGGAACATTGAGGATAAAGTTGAAGAAACAAGTATATAACAGGAAACACTAAATATTTTTACTT
>JACEFZ010021465.1:0-11970 GCA_014155875.1 Cepaea nemoralis
ATATTTTATATATATATATATATATATATATATATATATATATATATATATATATATAGAGAGAGAGAGGAGAGAGAGAGAGAGAGAGGGAGAGAGAGAGAGAACATATGATTGTGCAGGATTTACAAAGCAACACATTAGACACAGAAAAGGATTCTAAGCAAACAATGTAGCAGGTTGTGAGCCGTTGTGGAGCTATATGTTTCATAGCCCGTCGACTGTAGAAGAATGTTTGAAGCTTTATTTGCTTTCTTTACCACCCATTCTGGTATATGTTAGGAAGACAAGAGTTAATGAGCCTTCAGGACACAGTGTGCAGTCGACAGGCCTGTAATCTCCATATTCGGCAATCTCTCAACACTTTTTAAATTCTGGTCATCAAGTTAACAAGGAGGCTGGGGGTCTATGCCTCAAATGATAATAGACAAAGGGCAAAAGAAGGAAGGAAGGAGGAGGAGGAAGCGAAGGCGAAGAGGAAGAGGAAGAGGAAGAGGAAGAGGAAGAGGAAGAGGAAGAGGAAGAGGAAGAGGAAGAGGAAGAGGAAGAGGAAGAGGAAGAGGAAGAGGAAGAGGAAGAGGAAGAGGAAGAGGAAGAGGAAGAGGAAGCCAAAGCCAAAGCCGAAGCCGAAGCCGAAGCCGAAGCCGAAGCCGAAGCCGGAGCAGAAGAAGAAGAAGAAGAAGAAGAAGAAGAAGAAGAAGAAGAAGAAGAAGAAGAAGAAGAAGAAGAAGAAGAAGAAGAAGAAGAAGAAGAAGAAGAAGAAGAAGAAGAAGAAGAAGAAGAAGAGAAGAAGAAGAAGAAGAAGAAGAAGAAGAAGAAGAAGAAGAAGGAAGAAGAAGAAGAAGAAGAAGAAGAGAAGAAGAAGAAGAAGAAGAAGAAGAAGAAGAAGAAGAAGAAGAAGAAGAAGAAGAAGAAGAAGAAGAAGAAGAAGAAGAAGAAGCAGAAGAAGAAGAAGAAGAAGAAGAAGAAGAAGAAGAAGAAGAAGAAGAAGAAGAAGAAGAAGAAGAAGAAGAAGAAGAAGAAGAAGAAGAAGAAGAAGAAGAAGAAGAAGAAGAAGAAGAAGAAAGAAGAAGAAGAAGAAGAAGAAGAAGAAGAAGAAGAAGAAGAAGAAGAAGAAGAAGAAGAAGAAGAAGAAGAAGAAGAAGAAGAAGAAGAAGAAGAAGAAGAAGAAGAAGAAGAAAGAAGAAGAAGAAGAGAAGAAGAAGAAGAAGAAGAAGAAGAAGAAGAAGAAGAAGAAGAAGAAGAAGAAGAAGAAGAAGAAGAAGAAGAAGAAGAAGAAGAAGAAGAAGAAGAAGAAGAAGAAGAAGAAGAAGAAGAAGAAGGAAGAAGAAGAAGAAGAAGAAGAAGAAGAAGAAGAAGAAGAAGAAGAAGAAGAAGAAGAAGAAGAAGAAGAAGAAGAAGAAGAAGAAGAAGAAGAAGAAGAAGAAGAAGAAGAAGAAGAAGAAGAAGAAGAAGAAGAAGAAAGAAGAAGAAGAAGAAGAAGAAGAAGAAGAAGAAGAAGAAGAAGAAGAAGAAGAAGAAGAAGAAGAAGAAGAAGAAGAGAAGACAGAGAAGAAGAAGAAGAAAGAAGAAGAAGAAGAAGAAGAAGAAGAAAGAAGAAGAGAAGAAGAAGAAGAGAAGAAGAAGAAGAAGAAGAAGAAGAAGAAGAAGAGAAGAAGAAGAAGAAGAAGAAGAAGAAGAAGAAGAAGAAGAAGAAGAAGAAGAAGAAGAAGAAGAAGAAGAAGAAGAAGAAGAAGAAGAAGAATGCCGAGGGAAAAGATTCTGTATCCTTGTTACACTCAATCGGCATTTGATACACGTTTCTTATAACAGCCGGTCATCTTAATTCCGACTCCTGCCGCGCTGAGTAATTAAATATCCTTTCAGGAAATTAAAGGATATTACTGAGAGTGATGCATTGGCTCCGGGTCGCGCGGAGCAAGCCAATTCCGGGCATCTGCACATCTTGAAAGGTGATAATTTAATGTGGTAAAAAGATGATGATTCACTGGACGGAAAGGAGAACAAACAGATCCGGTCAACATGAGATCATTATTGATGAAGAACATTGGTTATTGCGAAAGACAAAATTAGGGAGTTGGAATTTAGACACAGACGCCATATATAAAATATTGCACAATTTTTTGCCTGCCATATTTCCCTGCATCTTTTCAGGTGCATACTGCAGAGTAATATACCGGTTGTTTGTAGTCTCACTACACTCTGTATGTAAAACAAATTTGAAAAATGAAGTACATGACGTCTTGAAATTTGTGCTAAATTTCATTAAAATAGTTACAATTGTTACTGCTATGGTCTTACGCTGTTTTGGGGAGGCTGGAAAGTACCAATGAAGTATTCACTATAACGAGTGTTGGAAATGTCCACCGCGGGCTTCAAGACATGACTGTACACGTTTCTTCATATTGTCAAATATCTTCTGCAACGTGGTTGGTGTTATTTCTTGAATGGTAATTCTGATTGCTTCTTTCATGACCTCAATTGTGTGTACATTACTTTTGTAAAAAAAACCTTTCGAGAAACCCCAAAGATAATATAATCTAATGGAGTTATATCTGGAGAACGAGCAGACCAAAATCCACGTGATATGCAATTTCTGAAAATGTCTTCAAGAAAACGCAGGGATGCTCTATCTGTGTGTGCAGTTGCACCACCATCTTGCTGGAACCACGCTCTTCAATGTCACGTTCATTCAGCCGTTCTAAAAAAAAGGGTTCCAGAATGTCAGTAGGATATAGTGCTGTTGAAGAATAGTGGTCCAATAAAACGTTTTCTACTGACGGCACACCATACCCCAATTTTCTAAACGTGTAGAGGCGCTTCATGATATGCATTGAGGTTGAAAGTCCTCCAAATACGATTATTTTGGCTATTAACGTAATCAGATAGATAAAACCGTAATGCGATGAGGAGGTTGTTTATCAGGAAATCTTGCTATAAATCTTTAGACAACCATCCGTGTGTATCGACCGCCATTTCGAAACACTTGTTCAACCAAAAGTAGTCTTTCTTCAGTTGATAACACCATTCTGTTTGGAGTGCAAAGAATTACTCCAGGAGACGACAGCCATTCGCTGCATATTGCTTCACGATGAACGGCGAATCACATTTTGTGTTGAAGTCATGTACTTCATTTTATATTTTTTTCTTACATACAAAGTGTAGTAAGACTTTCCAAACACCCTGTATGATTGTATGTGAATAAATAATTAAAAAGATACCTTGGCTGTAAAATGATGTTTATCATCGCTGACATTGCGCTAATGTGTAGAGAGTTACACCCACGGAAGTCAAGCACTTAGCAGGAAGTTCTTCTGGTTACATAGCAACTGCTGCAATCGACTAATACATAATGCTTCGATATATTTCAGAAATCGATGATTGTTCGGTGATACAGTATACGGCCTGCTGGAAACACTATGATACTCATCAGCAAACGATGGCCGTATTTGACGTTTTATGACCTGTCAACTGCACAGAAATTCCCGATGACTGATTAACTAAATGTATTTTCCACCAACTTAGGTGGGTGTTGGGTTACTCCATTTGCTAATTGTCTTTCCGTTCTACCCATGTAAGTTGCCTGGTACTCACACTGAAATTGATAAAGACAGTTTGATTTGGTGTACGGAGACAGTGGTTCTTTTACAGATGGGGTGGGTATCGGGGCGGTTTTACATTTGATCACTGGTTCAGCAGCAAAGAGTGATTGATTTACTGTTGATTAAAATCGATCGAGTATTCGTTTCATAATATCGTCTCATTGATATGAACATACCCGATAGCTAGCATATACAGAGCATTATGTGTCGGAAAAAATACATTGGCAACATTGAAAGCTGCATTTCAGAAAATGAAAAGTATCTTATGCAATAACTCACTCTCAATGGATGCAAGAAAGAGCGTGCTGAAATGCTATATAGAACCTGTTTTGCTATATGGCAGTAAGTTAATAAATTAGGAAGAACTAGGAAGCAACAGAGATGTGGTTCCTGAGACGAATATTGCAAATTCATTGGATTGCAGAATAACTAACAACGACTGCCTGAAAGAGACTAATGAAACTAGAACGTTATATACAACAATAAGACTGAGACAAACAGCTTTCTTTGGTCATGTGATGAGAAGTGAGGCATTAGAGAACATCGTGACAACTGGAAAGATCGAGGGGAAGAGAGGCAGAGGCAGACCAGGAGAAATGATGCTGGACGGATTGAGACGGTGGCATGGAGGAATATCAGCAGCAGAGTTGATCCAGAACACCAAAGACCGAGATCTGTGGAGAGTCATGAACGCCTACGCCAGCTGCCACGGCACTTGATTATTATGGCAATGAACTGTGCTGGGAAAGTGCGTTGAGAGTTTGAGGAAAGCCGAGAGAGTCGTTGAGGAAGGCCGCGAGGGTTATTGTTCAGGGCCGCGAGAGTTGTTGCTAAGGGCCGCGAGAGTTGTTGCGAAGGCCGCGAGAGTTGTTGCGGTGGGCCGGGAGAGTTTCGGCCACGAAAGTTGTTGAGAGGGGCCGTGAGAATTGTTGTGAAGGGCCGCGAGAGTTGTTGCGGAGGGCTACGAGAGATGTTGCCGAGGGCCCAGAGAGTTGTTGGGGAAGGCTGCAAGATTTGTTGGGGAGGGCCGAGAGAGTTGTTGGAGAGGGTCGAGAGTTGTTGGGGAGGTCCGCGAGAGTTGTTGGGGTGGGCCGAGAGAGTTGTTTGGGAGGGCCGAGAGAGTTGTTAGGGAGGGCCGAGAGAGTTGTTGGAGAGGGCTGCAAGAATTGTTGGGGAGGGCCGAGAGAGTTGTTGGGGAGGGGCCACGAGAGTTGTTGGGGATGGTCGAGAGTTGTTGGGGGAGGGCCACGAGAGTTGTTGCGGAGGGTCCGCGAGAGTTGTTGGGGAGGGCCGAGAGAGTTTATTGGAGAGGGGCTGCAAGAGTTTGTTGGGGAGGGACGAGAGAGTTGTTGGGGAGGGCCACGAGAGTTGTTGCGGAGGTCCGCGACATTTGTTGGGAGGGCCGAGAGAGTTGTTGGAGAGGGCTGCAAGAGTTGTTGGGGAGGGCCGAGAGAGTTGTTGGAGAGGGCTGCAAGAGTTGTTAGGGAGGGCCGAGAGAGTTGTTGGAGAGGGCTGCAAGAGTTGTTAGGGAGGGCCGAGAGAGCTGTTGGGGAGGGCCGAGAGAGTTGTTGGAGAGGGCTGCAAGAGTTGTTGGGGAGGGCCGAGAGAGTTGATAGGGAGGGGCCGAGAGAGTTTGTTTGGGAGGGGCCTAGAGAGATGTTGCGAAGAGAGCCGCGAGAGTTGTTGTGGAGGGCCGCGAGAGAGAAGTCTGCAAACGACCTGTTACACAAAGGTGATGATTGCCACACAGTGGGTTAACGTGTAGGCCTTACAAGTCGCTACCATGGCCAAATAACAGAATGTAAAACCATACCTACAACCTGCCTGTGCTGTGTTGAATGGGTTACGAATGCAGTTCGTAATCCCGCATACCGCGTTCCAAACACAGCTGTAGGCTATTTGAAAGCAGACTGCTTTGCGCTGGTTTCTTAGTATGAGTGCCGGTAGTTCAGAAAGCAATAGCATACTACTGAACGTAAACTTGCCAATAAACCACAAACAGTAAACAAATGCTGGGGTTGACTGCGACGACCAGTGAAAAAAAAATATGCAACTAATTATACCACAATCTCAAAGGTTCGCTGCGAATGAACACAACGCAGAGAGCATACTGACGAGAACGATGGTCCCCCACCTCTCCTGGCTGTGTCGGTGTAAAAGCCCCTGACTCCACACATGAACTCATACTACGAGAACACGTTTAACGATGCGAGTGTGTAGAGCAGGGGCGCTGTGTGTCGGCACATCAAGACTCCTGTAGTGCCTCACTGCTCACATCTCGTCAGTGTCGGTTCATGATTCTACTCTCCACGCATTCCACCTGGTTTCAGGGTTACATGTATTACTGTGGTTCTCAGGGTGTGGAATTACGGGTCCCTCTGGGTGATATATGAAAGAGAGATTGAAGAAAATATGGTTTAAGAAAGGTAGAATCAAGTAAGTATGGTATATGAAAGGTCGAGACACGTAAATATGGTATATGGAAGGTCGTGACAAGTAAGTATGGTATATGAAAGATAAGATCTAGTAATTATGATATAAAAAAGGAATAATCAAGTAAATATGGTATATGTTTAGTTTAGTTTAGTTTAGTTTAGTCGTTGGATCAACATCACGGCACACGGTTTAACCCATAAGTGCTCCGTTTTCCTCCTAACTCAAACCTGAGTCTGGAGAAACTCAGCTCAATGCACGAACTCCATTGCATCGGCGAGGATCCTGAAATACTTTGGGTAGATTTTTAACTCGAAATTTTGCCCGGGCAGCGCCGTTAGGCTACTCTTTTTCGATTTCCAACTGCCAAGGGATGTTTTACGTGCGCAACACCACACACGGGCGTCCGATCTCACTACCCAGAGACCAGGGGAAATTTTATTACTGGAAGTCCAGGTGGATGTTTTAAATAAATCCCGGTCCTCACCGGGAGCCTGAACCCGGGACCTCCAGCACTCGAGGCGGACACCATACCTCGAGACCACTCAGCCCCCAAAATATATGGTATATGCCAGGAAGAACCCAGTCAATATGCTATATGTCAGGAAGAATCCAGTAAATATGCTATCTGAAAGGAAGAATCAAGTAAATATGGTATATGAAAGAAAGAATTATGTAAATACGGCGTATGCCAGGAAGAATCAAATAAATATAGCATAAAAGGAAGAATCAGGTAAATGTGGTATATGAAAGTAAGAATTAAGTAAATATGGTATATGAAAGTAAGAATTAAGTAAATATGGTATATGAAAGTAAGAAGTTAAGTAAGAATTAAGTAAATATGGTATATGAAAGTAAGTGTAACGAGTTCGCCTTGGGTAGTGAGAGTGAACCACACCCGAGGTGTCTCTACCACTCCCGTGTATTCTAGCCCCAGGGGTTGGACAGGCTGATACACAATTTTTCCCTGTGGTTGATCTCAAATTAGTTATATAAGTCTACAAGCCCCTCCAGATTCTAGACCCCCACTAACTACCTACTCCTGTGGAACAATGAACACAAGCCCCTCCAGATTCTAGACCCCCACTAACTACCTACTCCTGTGGAACAATGAACACAAGCCCCTCCAGATTCTAGACCCCCACTAACTACCTACTCCTGTGGAACAATGAACACAAGCCCCTGCAGATTCTAGACCCCCACTAACTACCTACTCCTGTGGAACAATGAACACAAGCCCCTCCAGATTCTAGACCCCCACTAACTACCTACTCCTGTGGAACAATGAAACACAAGCCCCTCCAGATTCTAGACCCCCACTAACTACCTACTCTGTGGAACAATGAACACAAGCCCCTCCAGATTCTAGACCCCCACTAACTACCTACTCCTGTGGAACAATGAACACAAGCCCTCCAGATTCTAGACCCCCACTAACTACCTACTCCTGTGGAACAATGAACACAAGCCCCTCCAGATTCTAGACCCCCACTAACTACCTACTCCTGTGGAACAATGAACACAAGCCCCTTCCAGATTCTAGACCCCCACTAACTACCTACTCCTGTGGAACAATGAAACACAAGCCCCTCCAGATTCTAGACCCCCACTAACTACCTACTCCTGTGGAACAATGAAACACAAGCCCCTCCAGATTCTAGACCCCACTAACTACCTACTCCTGTGGAACAATGAACACAAGCCCCTCCAGATTCTAGACCCCCACTAACTACCTACTCCTGTGGAAACAATGAAACACAAGCCCCTCCAGATTCTAGACCCCCACTAACTACCTACTCCTGTGGAACAATGAACACAAGCCCCTCCAGATTCTAGACCCCCACTAACTACCTACTCCTGTGGAACAATGAACACAAGCCCCTCCAGATTCTAGACCCCCACTAACTACCTACTCCTGTGGAACAATGAACACAAGCCCCTCCAGATTCTAGACCCCCACTAACTACCTACTCCTGTGGAACAATGAACACAAGCCCCTGCAGATTCTAGACCCCCACTAACTACCTACTCCTGTGGAACAATGAACACAAGCCCCTCCAGATTCTAGACCCCACTAACTACCTACTCCTGTGGAACAATGAACACAAGCCCCTCCAGATTCTAGACCCCCACTAACTACCTACTCCTGTGGAACAATGAACACAAGCCCCTCCAGATTCTAGACCCCCACTAACTACCTACTCCTGTGGAACAATGAACACAAGCCCCTCCAGATTCTAGACCCCCACTAACTACCTACTCCTGTGGAACAATGAACACAAGCCCCTCCAGATTCTAGACCCCCACTAACTACCTACTCCTGTGGAACAATGAACACAAGCCCCTCCAGATTCTAGACCCCCACTAACTACCTACTCCTGTGGAACAATGAACACAAGCCCCTCCAGATTCTAGACCCCCACTAACTACCTACTCCTGTGGAACAATGAACACAAGCCCCTCCAGATTCTAGACCCCCACTAACTACCTACTCCTGTGGAACAATGAACACAAGCCCCTCCAGATTCTAGACCCCCACTAACTACCTACTCCTGTGGAACAATGAACACAAGCCCCTCCAGATTCTAGACCCCCACTAACTACCTACTCCTGTGGAACAATGAACACAAGCCCCTCCAGATTCTAGACCCCCACTAACTACCTACTCCTGTGGAACAATGAACACAAGCCCCTCCAGATTCTAGACCCCCACTAACTACCTACTCCTGTGGAACAATGAACACAAGCCCCTCCAGATTCTAGACCCCCACTAACTACCTACTCCTGTGGAACAATGAACACAAGCCCCTCCAGATTCTAGACCCCCACTAACTACCTACTCCTGTGGAACAATGAACACAAGCCCCTCCAGATTCTAGACCCCCACTAACTACCTACTCCTGTGGAACAATGAACACAAGCCCCTCCAGATTCTAGACCCCCACTAACTACCTACTCCTGTGGAACAATGAACACAAGCCCCTCCAGATTCTAGACCCCCACTAACTACCTACTCCTGTGGAACAATGAACACAAGCCCCTCCAGATTCTAGACCCCACTAACTACCTACTCCTGTGGAACAATGAACACAAGCCCCTCCAGATTCTAGACCCCACTAACTACCTACTCCTGTGGAACAATGAACACAAGCCCCTCCAGATTCTAGACCCCCACTAACTACCTACTCCTGTGGAACAATGAACACAAGCCCCTCCAGATTCTAGACCCCCACTAACTACCTACTCCTGTGGAACAATGAACACAAGCCCCTCCAGATTCTAGACCCCCACTAACTACCTACTCCTGTGGAACAATGAACACAAGCCCCTCCAGATTCTAGACCCCCACTAACTACCTACTCCTGTGGAACAATGAACACAAGCCCCTGCAGATTCTAGACCCCCACTAACTACCTACTCCTGTGGAACAATGAACACAAGCCCCTCCAGATTCTAGACCCCCACTAACTACCTACTCCTGTGGAACAATGAACACAAGCCCCTCCAGATTCTAGACCCCCACTAACTACCTACTCCTGTGGAACAATGAACACAAGCCCCTCCAGATTCTAGACCCCCACTAACTACCTACTCCTGTGGAACAATGAACACAAGCCCCTCCAGATTCTAGACCCCCACTAACTACCTACTCCTGTGGAACAATGAACACAAGCCCCTCCAGATTCTAGAGCCCCACTAACTACCTACTCCTGTGGAACAATGAACACAAGCCCCTCCAGATTCTAGAGCCCCACTAACTACCTACTCCTGTGGAACAATGAACACAAGCCCCTCCAGATTCTAGAGCCCCCACTAACTACCTACTCCGGTGGAACAATGAACACAAGCCCCTCCAGATTCTAGACCCCCACTAACTACCTACTCCTGTGGAACAATGAACACAAGCCCCTCCAGATTCTAGACCCCCACTAACTACCTACTCCTGTGGAACAATGAACACAAGCCCCTCCAGATTCTAGAGCCCCACTAACTACCTACTCCTGTGGAACAATGAACACAAGCCCCTCCAGATTCTAGACCCCCACTAACTACCTACTCCTGTGGAACAATGAACACAAGCCCCTCCAGATTCTAGACCCCCCACTAACTACCTACTCCTGTGGAACAATGAACACAAGCCCCTCCAGATTCTAGACCCCCACTAACTACCTACTCCTGTGGAACAATGAACACAAGCCCCTCCAGATTCTAGACCCCCACTAACTACCTACTCCTGTGGAACAATGAACACAAGCCCCTCCAGATTCTAGACCCCCACTAACTACCTACTCCTGTGGAACAATGAACACTTAGGCATCGTCCGAGACCACACTCAATCATTATACAAAGAGCCAGTCAACATATATCAACTTTATTCTACCCCTGAGAATATAGAACTGAAATGAATATCCTGAGAGAAAAATCTATTTACATAAATAAAAGATAGGGTAGAGACAGAATCAGAGATTTAGTGGTCATCATTAAGTTGAGAAGTAGAGTGGATGCAGATGTCCCGTCCAGTCGGTCCGCCACTCACCCGGCCTCCTTCCAGTGAGATGACTTGGACCTTGGTGACCACTCCGTCTCCCAAGCGTGGATCAACAACAATAGAGTTACTGCTGTACCTCACTCCACTGGACCAACTGCATCTTCCTCATACAGTACTAAGTCACTGCGAATAAAGTACTGCACAGGTATCTAATCACTAGCTGGACTACAATCCTCCTGGATTTAACTCCAACAAATCTTAACTTAATGAATGTCAATAGCCGATGACCAATCTAATGGTCGATTGGTAGCACATTACTCATAAGTGATGAATCTGTCACTGACCAATTTAACGGTCTCACACTTCAAACACATTAGCACTGAGTTTTGTCTATGTTCATGACCAATTCAATGGTCCCTAACTGATAGCACAGTAACACTGGGTCTCGATTCAGTTCTTTGACCAATTCAATGGTCCCTTACTGATAACACAGTTCACTGCTCGGCGCATCAGATAATGTAACATAGTTCAAAGTCTGCACACGGTTTCAATATAATAGTAGAATCTGCTAGATATTTCTTTTGGAGACAATATTCAGGTTGAACTAGCTTCCCTAGTCCCTTGACACCTTATCACTTTCTTTGGGGTCTCTTATACGGAAGCTGGTGTAGGTCTCATCATGACCTTCCACTAAAGCTGTCGTAGGAACCTCCTAAGTGTAGGAATAAACCTTTTTCCCCGCGTTTAGGCAGAAACCACCGCATTTGTATACGGTCAGGTGTACTCTTGTCATAGAGCATGATTGCTCAAATTACTGAAAGCTCCTTCTGAAATACTATATCTTCACAAGTAGAAACTCAACAACAAACCATAGTGTCCCACACGTGCACCGTCAGGGCACTTGAAATCTCTGGATGCACCTTCATACATAATGGGTCACCCTGGCATATGGTGTGTTAGTCAGGCGAGGTAAGTATATGGTTCAACCCTTCGCTGTAGCATACGAAGTGGTTTCCGGCCAACAACAAATCTAGTTGACTGGTTCCTCAACAGGCAACTCCTGGATTCATGAACCAGACTCCAGCCAGCTTCAGAACTGTTTAAGGGCACATCAGCCTCCTTAAGCCAACAGTCAGCCGATATATGGTGGGTATGAGACGCAAACAAAATGGCTCAACCCGGCCAGCGTCTTCTCTCTTCAGAATGTACGAAGTGAATGAACACTAGCCGCATTGCTCCCCTCGTGCCAATTCCTACGCACGAGAAGTGAGTGCTTCTTGGGGAAAAACACTTTCACGGGAAACATTCATTTCTCCCTAGAATTTCTAGATTTTTCTCCTTTTGGGGCCCCACGGGGGAAAAATTTTTCAAATGGGGCAGGCACCCGGGGGAAAACCCCCGGGGGTTTTTCCAAAAAAAAAAAAAAAAAAAAAAAAAAAAAAAAAAATT